>JBBYHO010404255.1:0-37505 GCA_038382025.1 Adansonia gregorii
CTAATTGGTGATCAAGCAATTAGAAGCATTAAGAACAAGATTGAATAAACAACTCAAATATTATTAAATCAAGAAAAAAAAATAAAATAATCCAAATTATATGTTGAGTTCCATTGCAACCCTAGGAAAATAAATCTAGTTCATAATAAATATATAAAATATAAAACCAAGGAGTTTCACCATCATAAATAATACAAGAAAGACAAAAAGAGTAAAGAGAAAAAGAAAACTAGGCTTGGTTAGATCTTTGATCTTCAAGCTTCTCCAAAATCTTTTTAGCTTTTTCAATAATATGGTGGCTTCTCTCGTCTTCCAAGAACTAGAGAAAAAAATAAAACTATAGGATATTTGGAATTGTCTCTATTATTGTCTCTAAGTCTAATAATAAGTTTCCTATTTACAGGCAAAGCCCTAAAGGTAAACACTTGGTCTCTAAGTAGCTTAAAAATATTATTTTTGAAAATTGCCTAACTTAATCACTTTCCTTGATTGAGTCCATTTTACTTTTTGATTAAATTGTTGCACTTTTGGAAACTCCTTTGGGAATTTGACCTACAAAAATATGAAAAATATTTAAATAAATCAGCAATTAAAATATAAGGAAAGTAAACAATGCTAAATTAAAAACTACTAAAAATAAATAAAATTTAAATAAAATAATACTACTATAAATAAAATAATACTACTATAAACAAAATTTAAATAAAAATCTCTAAGACTTAGCTAATTTAATATAAATAATGAGACTAAATAACTCTGTTTTATAAAGTTATCACATATATAGATATATTTAGGAATAATGGGTACGCTTGCCATTTTAAGTCATGCTTGTTAGGATTTGTATTTGTGCCATGTTGCGGCAATAGTGAGTTAGTTATATTAGTTTTGAATTAATCTCAGCTTTGATATAACTGAAACTTTAGCGTAATACTTGTGTTTATATTTTTAAGATAGTATTTTTCCTTGACTTACTCAAGAATATGTTCTAAATGCATATTTTAGTATAAAATATTTTTTGGATAAGTTTTATAATGTCTTAAGTCATGAAAACCCCTTAAAAATGATTTTTAAGTGCATATCAATACATTAAGTATATGTATTGATACAATGCTTTGCAATAGCTCAAGTTTTCCTTAAACAGTCAAATGTATCACTGCAAATGAGTCTATATTGATACAATATAGTGAGTATCTCCAACAATAATATTTTGAGACTTTATAACAATGTATTGATACATCTGAATGGGAAAATAATGAAAATTACTCAAATGAAGCTTCCAAAGACTTCAAATCCTCAGCAATCATCCACAACGACTATATTCATGATCAATGCTATAAATAAGCCTCTCTAACACCTTGAACAAGCTGATGAACCAAGAAATTAAGCTTAGAGTCATATTTTACATCTCTTACACATTTTTTATTTTGAGTAGTTTAGAATTGTGTAGGATTAATTCTTCCAATGTTTGTATTCTTCACTTTGTATCTTTAGATGCACATTTCCTATATGCTTAAACTCTAATAAATACCTAGCTTTTAGACGTTTTATTTGTTTAAACAAAATCCTTGTAAAAAAGAAAGGTTTTTACTTAGCCAATTGTAAAGTAGAGAAAGGTTCTATTTTAGCCATTAAAGATAGAAAAGGGTTAAGGTTCTATCTTAGCCTTTAGAAAAAGATGGGAGTTGTAAATGTTATACTTCAGCCTTGAAAGGTAAAAGAATTTGGTTAGTGAATTAGAGAAATCTTAGGCATGTGAATTTGAGGTAGAGGACATAGGTAATTGAGGCTAAACCTCTCTAAATCATTGAGTTTGCTTTTCTTTTCTCTTCTGTGTACTTATTATTATTCACTAAATTGCAACTCCAAAGCTTATTATTTAAATTTCCCAACCTTATTACTCTAAGGGGAAACTCCAAATTCGATTTTAATTAAAAATTAAAAATTTTCTTTATTCCTAAATGTTTTTCTAACTCTATGTTTGGGGATACTCTAACCTACTAATCCAAAAGGATATTTCAACCTCATTTTTAATTAAAAACTCAAAATTTCTCTTTATTCCTTAATATTTCTTTACTCTATCTTTGGGGATACTCTAACCCCACATTTTGAAGGGATACACCAACCTCGCTTTACCTCAAGAAAGAAAAAAACCTAAAATTTTCTTTCTTATGGATGGCTTAGACTACTTTCATTAAATCATTTTTGACACTTAACTTGTCGCTGAATCTAGATCAATCTCTAAAATTGTGATCCTAGTTATCTTTAATAATCGAAGGTAATTATGAGATACATTTTGATCATCCCTCTTTTTACAATCTTTGTTGGCGATTGCTTGTTTATGATATTATCATATTTCTTTATTTCGTCTTTCTAACACCTTTCTTTTTGTAGTGATTATTGTGCATTCATGTTAAAATTTTGTTTTTCAATAAAGCTTACAAGGCAATGTTTCGTGTTGGTATCACTCTAGTGCCTAATATGGAACATCCAAAAATTTTAAATTTAATCTGGACATAGTTTTCACAAAAATCCTTCATGTTCCTCACATCTTCGAGGCATTTTGGTGGGAAAAAATTGAATCTAAATTTACGAAAGTTCATACATTAAAAGGAATTATATCTAAATAAAGACTAATTTGAATTAATGTAACCGAGACTAAAGTGAAACATAGTTAGTAGGTACTGAATCTAGGCACAATGAGGATGTTAATCCTTCCCTGCACGTAACCAACTTTAAGCTTTATATACCTTGAAATCGATGTTTCAAGTTTCATAACTCCAAATGTTATTTTCAATAGGCATCCGATCCTGTCTAGCGTAAAATGATCAGTGGCAACTCTAACTTTATAGCCACTTTACGGTGGCCACTGAAGACTCAATTGGATAAGCGATTCACCTATGTTCTCACTCTCTTTCACATTACTATGCATAATCCAAATCTCGATCATAGGACAACTCAAAGTCTCAACCACAATTAACCATAATTTATTTTAAGTCTAGTGCACCATGCCCTTCGGATCATTCAAAGTTTTAAAAATGAGCATGTAGTGACAACTTGGCAACTTTACTAGGGACTTAGGCCTACAGCTGACTATTTTTCACTCGGTTCTTTGTTTTTCAGTTTCTATAATTATTTAGAAATAATTTCCTTGTATTTTGTCTTGTGATTGTTAAGGGTTACTCATTCTTGAATAAATAGCAACTTGAATAAGTATAGTAATATAGGAATAAAACAAAAGGTTTGATTATTTCCCTGACACCATGATGTGGTTAGTATCCTAATTATTAGGAAGAAGTAAGCCATTTGCACTAGATTCCCACCAAACACCATGATGTGGTTAGTATCCTAATTATTAGGAAGAAGTGAGCCATTCACCTTCATGAATAACTATTTGCATAGGCATGGTAAGACCTTATGGGGTGTTGTCTCTTATGAGTACACCTTCATATTTGTATAGGAAAATACATCTACTATATTGAACCTGTTCTGCCAAACTTATGATAGGCCTAGGATCAGGGCGCCTCAGCTATCCTTATAGAATGGAAGAGTGATTTGGATACCAAAGTAGGCATCAACTTAAACCTATATAATGAACCTTACGAGCTAAACCATGTCAAACCACATCGGATGTTACTAGAATAATCCGATGAGTAGGATCACTTAGGGAAACATATCTTACCTTTATTCCTATACACCATGGTTATGTAGGCGATGATAGGTGAACATTGTCACCCGCGTTTGTCTTTTTTATTTTCATGATCATTCTTTTAGGATATGGTGTTACATTTGACAGTAAATCTTTTTTAATAAATGGGCAAGGACAAGCGAATGCCATTACCTGCAATGCCATCTTAAAATAATGATATTTGATCGAAATAAGCCGTCATGTTGCTCGAATAATACCTTAGCATGTACTTAACATATATGGTGATAAACAAATGTCACCACTTAAATAGTTAGTCTTAGTGTCGCAAGGTATCATGTTACTTTTTAAAAAGGTAATTTTAATGTGGACATGTCGTATGCTACTCGTTTAATACCTTAATATTCATGATCATCATGTCTGCTCATAGGCATCATACTACCTATTCTCAGGGAAAATTTTGATATAATTTGGTTGCTATTCCTTCCTTTTTTTTAATTTTTTGCCTATTATGTCATATTGATTACTAATTCATTCTCTTTTTGCTTTTCTTTTTCACCATGGATCAGTTTATCATGATCACCATCACCATGGGGTAATTGGTCAACGGTTCAGTGTTCATCAAAGGGGTGTCTGTCATGGAGCAACAGTCCACTTTGGACCTAAAGCCTTTTAAGAAAGTCCAAGCATGGTTAGAAAATCGACAACGTGAAGATGGAAATGTCCTTAAACCAAGGCATGTCTCAATAGTGCATGAAAGGATCAAGATATAGTGCCATCAAAATGATTGGCAAGATCTGAAGATTATATGGACTAATTAAGACAATAATGAAAGGGAATTATTCACTAAAAGATATAGAGATATTGCTCTTTCATTTCAAGTTTATCATCATCCTAGTGTTAGAATCCACCATATCGATGTTTCACTTTTAATCATGAAGATTTGGTCCCTAGGGTTGATGAATACATTGCATTACTCAACATTGAGAGAGCAAAGGTTGATAGAATATATTGCAAGGCCTTGAGCCCTCCAACTTTCAAGAAAAGATTAGCTTAAATCCTCATGGCAATTAAAACTTAGATTAAGAGTCATATTAAGATGAAAGGGAACAGTGAATGGATCTTATGGTCCAGTTTAAAGGAGGCAATGGTGAGTACCATTGACATCCAAAAATCCAAGAAATCTATGTTTTGGTGATATATGGTTTGGTTATATTCCTAAAGACATTAGGCTATGTTGAAGCCACGGTCATAAATGTCTTTTCTCATTTGTGCTGCAACATTAATCTCATCGTAGCCATCATTGCAGAAAGTATTTAAGCTCTTAATTTTTGTAAGAAAATAGGTACAAGCTGCTTCATTAGATGTGCACTGTTCTTTTACATTTGGCTCATCAGTCACTTTGGTCTAAAAAAAAGTAACACGTCCTATTACTTCTTACCTAACTTTAGCCCTATCTCTAAGGTACTTGAGAAGGAATGCCTTTGAGACAAATCTAAAGAGCAATGGGTCTAAAAATTCTGAAATCTTAAAGGGGAGGAGGTAACATGGAAGGCCTTTTGGTTTTCCCTATAAATAGTCATATATCGCTACAGAGATTACAGTTGTGTGCCATTCATAAGATTATAGGGAGGCACTAGCTACATATCTTTTTTAGTCCTTCAATAATTCTAGTGCCGTCAATTCATCCCGTTCATCCAAGACATAGAGTTGTAGGATTTTGACTATGGTGATCCTGCTTATAAGTCAAAAGTCTAACTAGCATTCCATGCACGAAAACAAACTCGTTGCATAGGGAGATATTGGAAAAAAAGTAGTATGACCCCAAGATATGATGAATGAAGGGTTTGATGCATGAAAGATGCCATGCCTTATCTAGTATTAGGACATCACGAATACTAGTTGATGAATTTTCCTTTAAGATTGAATTGCTTAAGCGAGAGTTCAAATAAGAAAAAATGAACTTTGCCAAGGAGATTACTCAATTAAAGGAGGAAATAGTCAATTGAAAATGGATATCTACCTTTGGGATGGCGAGGTGAATAGGGTGGTCAAGGAGAAAAATCACCTTAAAGAGGATCTCGAGAGTTTGAAGAAAGACTATGTGCCCTTTAATAAAGTATGGAAGTCATGAAGACTTGGAAAGTCATCGATCGAGTAGAGGTCAAAAATTACTACTCTCGAGAATGAACTACATCAATGGAGAGAAACAGCTAGGGTCAATAGGGAAAAGCTTGTTAGAACCCATGCTCATACATCAATTTACCAAAGGATGAATGAACAATTAAAAGCTTAAGTCTGGGATTTGAGAGTAAACCAGGTTGAAAATAGAGCTCTGATAATCAGAATTCAAGATTTAGAGCATTTTCTTCAAGCTTGCCAAGATTAAGTTAATGCACTAGTGAGAGCCTCCGAATAGCGAGATCAAGAATGGCTTTAAGTGGTTGATCATGCATGCTAAAATTATCAGGACCATCATTGTCATCTCAGAAAGCAAATTTAGGTAGCTAGTTAGAGGCTGACAACATGTAGATGTAGCCCAATCCCTCACACATGATATCTTGCCTACTAAAGCCCATAAGCAAGACTTATTGTATTTTTTAGACCATGTAATCAGGTAATGTAGCAATGTTAAGCATTTTTCGTATGTAATCATATGTAATCGAGACATTTTGTTGCTTTAAACGAAATACACTATTAGTGAAGCAGCCTTTTAATTAATTTACTTTTCTGCATTGGAATGACTAACCTAATTCTTTTATATTTTTCTTCATTTATCTTTATGATCACTTATTCACTCTTATTACATCAAACATATGCATGAACATATCATAAGAGGCTAATCCAATAATAATTTACAGTAAATATGCTTTAAAACATGGAACCTATAGTTCACCATAGGTACAATACTCGCACTCATCAAAAAGTGATGAAAAATAATCACTAGGCCCCTATTAAAAGACTCAAACTCATGTATAAAGAGTTTCAAGAGCAATCACTCTATAAGAATAAGGAATTCCAAGCTCAGATTGCCAAATAACCAAGTTGTTGTTTGATGCATTGAAGGAAAAGAGGGCAAACAAGCACAGTCAAGGTAGGAATAGAACTGACCAATCTTGAAAGCAATTTGAGTGGTGGTACTAGAGCCATCAATGTTTAGGAAGAGGCACTGCATGGGTAGCATCCTCTAGCAGCAAATATCCCATCAACTTAGCCACTCATTTACATTAATCCTATAATAGCATCCCATTTGATTCAAGGATTTCAAGGTGCAGGCTCTTCAATGGCAATACTTATAGTCCTGGACCTCGATAAGCAAATTAGGCAAGAGAAAGCAAAGAGGCCCTTAAAAAATGATGAGGACTTGGATGAGTATTAGTCACTAGAGAATCACTTTTGAGCTATTAAAGGAAATAACAAATTTGGAATCATAAAGGCATAATCGTTGGGGTTAGTTTTGACTCTAGCTATCCTGCCCAAGTTTAAAGTGCTTGACTTTGAAAAATATAATGTGACTACCGATTGTACTACTTATTTTCGCATGTACTATCATAAAATGGCAGGGTATGAAGAGAACGAGAAACTATTGATCCATTGTTTCTAGGATACTCTAATTAAGGCAACTCTCAGATGGTATATGGAGCTTGATCTCATAAGAATTCAAACATAGGAAGACTTGGCATGTACATTCCTTTAATAGTATAAACATGTGATGATTAGGCTTAAGATTGCCTCTCTCTCAAGAACATGGAAAAGAAATCTTTTAAGAGCTTTAGGCAATATGCTCAGAGATGGAGATAAGAGGCAATACAAGTTCATCCCCCACTAATCAAAAAGAAATAGTGGTCATGTTTGTTGGCATCCTATGAGCTCTTTACTACGAAAGGCTGGTAGGAGGCACCATAAAAAATTTTGTCAGTATGGTTATATAAGGTAAACTGATTGAGAATTATAGGCATTTAACTTCGTCCGGGTCTCTTTTTCTTTTTTGATAACTCTAAATATCCGAGATTGAGAACTTAACGGCAACCCTCATTGGGAATTATCTTTTTTAGATGAATCAGCCATTCTTAAAACCTTTTTATTCATAGTTAAATGGTCGCAAATTCATGTGATAAAAAAAAGAATCACACTTTGGTCTCTAATTTCGGATCTACAAGATCAATATTTAAGAGAAAAATCATTTTTTATGTTTTCTTGTCAAAATTTTGAAAATTTATTTTTACGAATGATATCACGATCAAATTTACCATTTTTAGGGAATTTTTCATTAAACTTGGGAAGTTAACCCTCAAATAATTGTACTAATACCTGTATGTTATTTATTTCGATATGTACCTTAAAAAATAAAAAATATTCAAGAAAAAAAATTTATGTTGGTATTTTATACCATAAGGGGTCAGGTTGTCCATTTTTGTGACTAATTTTGAATTTTAAATTATATTGCAAGTCTATACTCATAAAATTTTTCTAAGTAAAATTACCTTGGATTCAGGATTTTCATTTTTACCATTTTATAAATTAATATCTAGGATGATATATCTTATTTAATTCATTTTATATAAGTTTTAATGTATTCTTTGAAATTTTATCGGTTATGAAATTTGAATTTTCCTTTATCTGTAAAATTTTATGGTGGAATTTTTTCAAGTTTTCAACTTAAAAAATCTTTAAAAATTTACATTTAATTGCCATTAAATTAGTTTTTTCAAAATTTATTTGTTTTGTAAGTTTTATATTTTTTCTTGTTTTTAAACTATAAAGTTTCTTACTCCATAAACTTTTTTTTAGAAGATTTTTCTTAGTTTATAATTTTGAAAATTCTTTAAATATTATTATTTAATTCATGTTAAATAAGTTTATTAAAATTTCTTTTCTTTTATCAATTTTGTATTTTTCTTTTGAAATTCTTCTATTTTTGAAATACAAAGTTTTTTACTCCGTAAAGTTTTTCAAGAAGATTTTTTTTGTTTATAATTTTTAAAATTCTTCAAATATTATTAACTAATTCATATTTAATCATTTTAGAAAATTTCTTTTTATTTTATCAATTTTGCTTTTTTTTGAAATTCTCCTGTTTTCAAAATACGAAGTTTTCTACTCTATAAACTTTTTTGAGAAGATTTTTCTTAGTTTATAATTTTTAAAATTCTTCAAATATTACTATCTAATTCATATTAAATACTTCTAGAAAAATTCATTATATTTTATTAGTTTTCCATTTTTCTTTTGAAGTTTTTTTATTTTTGAAATACAAAGTTTTTTACTTCGTAACATTTTGGAAAGATTTTTCTCAATTTATAATTCCTAAATTTTTAAATATTATTATTTAATCCATAATAAATCAATTTTGAAAAATTTAATTTATTTTATGAGTTTTAAATTTTTTTTTTTGTTACTGAGATATAGGTTTTATACTTTATAAATTTTTCGGTAGGATTTTTTTAAGTTTATAATTTTTAAAATTCTTTAAATATTATTGTTTAAATCATATTAAATTAGTTTCAAAAAGTTTAATTTACTTTATGAATTTTTTATTTTTTAAATATAGCAAATTTCCCGATAAAGGTTCTCTTCTTGTAAAATTTTACGAGTTTGCTATTTTTAATTTTTTTTTATTGTACATAAAAATTGTTTTTATTATTAGATCAAATTAAATTAATCATATGAAATTTTGTTTCTGATGCATAATTTTTAATTTTTACAATTTAATCATTCTCATTAATCCTTATGGTATAATTTCACATATTTTATAAATATCTTCCAAAATTATCTAGATTTTGTTGATGTTATGCATGACCTAGTTCACTAAATGACAAAAGAAATTAGTTTAAATCAAATAAAAATTAATTAACATCAAATCAAATTACTATTAAACAAAAAATAAAGAAAATAAAAAAAAAAGTGGTAGAATGAGGGAGCAGTTAATGGCCAAGGTTTTCTTCTTCTCCATTTTGGCTAATCCTCTCTCTGGAAAAAAAAGAGAGAAAGTCTTCATGAAAAGTGGTGCAATGTGCTCGGGGTGGATCTTCGTTGATCTATGGGTGCATACGACTTAAAAAATTTTTCTGACTTGGAAATGTCTTCTTGACCAAGACTTTTTTTTCGCGACGTGATGAGAATGAGAAAGTACAAATTCTTGACTTCTGATATGGTGAAGGGGACCATAAGATGAATCGTTCATCTTATTGATCTTGGATGACCATCACGAAAAGGCCAACACTTGGAGTCACCACCGATCATTTTGGGCTAGGCATGATCTGATGCCTATTAAAACCTATGTCTTGAGTTATGAAACTCGAAACATCGATTTCATGGTCTGCATAGTATAAAGATTCACCATTTGGGTTTGGGAGTTGGTTATGCACGATGAGGCATGAACCTCTTCGTGACGCCCAAAGTTGGTACCTTACTAGATATGTCTTATCTTGGTTTCGATTCTTTCGACCTTAACTCATCACTATTTCGATAAAACCCCTTTTAATGCATGAATTTTGTAGAAATACAAATCCAGGTTTTGATGAAAAGATTTAATCTCATACACACCTTGAAAAAATAGGGAATAAAGAGATTTTCAATAAAAATAACCTCTAGATTTTACTTTGAAAAATTGAATATTCCACTTTGGGCACTGGAGAGATACCCACGCAGAATACTACCTTTAGTTTTACTTGAAATGTTTTAAAGACATGCAGGTAAATAATCATCATGACGAAATCACGTTAGTACGATAATGAATAAAGTAACATAACATTGACCATTGAATGTAATGATAAAGGGAAGAGATGGACTATTGCAATTTATCTCGCAATTGGCATTGATTGTCTAGGAATAACCAAATTGATAATTTTCGAGATGCATCTGGGTTCCTTAATTGAATGAGGTTTTCTTGACATATTCATGGAAGTCTGGGAAGGAGAAAAATTTAATTGTAGTTAAAAGACAAGGTTGGAGCATCCCTATGGATAATAAATAATTTTGACAAAGGAAGATTTTTAAATCTTGTCAGCGTTGAAAAATTGGGTTGGAGTACGAAAGGTCGGGGTTAGAGTATCTCGAAAAGTGACATGTCTGACACTCTTTAGAGAAGTCAAGTTGAAAAAATTAAGTTGACAAAACTTTGTGATTTAGAAAACGAGTAAGCATTTTGACAACTTTTGGCAAAAAAAATTATTGTAAATGAGGATGGTAAAGATGTAAAATATGTTCATGCCTTGATATGAGCCTATGGAAGGTCAAAGCATGTTCTCAAGGCTGATCGGGGTCATATGGTGACATTTGAATGTCTCAAGATAAAGCTCGAGAAACTTAATTTTGACCATAACCAAAAATAGGGAAAGCATCGTGCTATCCCCTTTTTTAAATTTATTCTAAATTGGTTTGAATGCTTTAGAGGGTGAATCAGACACTGTTAGAAAGGTAATTCGATGAGGGTTAATTTAAAAATATTCTTAATATCCTAAAATATCATTTATTATGGGAATAAATTTTCGAGCATGGATTAATTGCACTGCTGGTAGAGAATATAAGGGACAAGGTGTGTCAAAATTTAAAAAATTACCTCAGACTTGTTTGGTATCAAAAAATTACAAACGGTACCTTTCAAAAAAAGGCATTTCATGAACGTTTTAGAAAAAAATGTTGGACAGATTTGGAAAAATCATTTAGTGGGCTTAAAGGGCCCAATCAGAATGCACTTTGTTAACTCCAGGGATTCAAGATAGTCTAGGTTTGAAAAAGCATAACTCTTTCATCCGGACTAATCTGGGGATGAACAAGACATTGTTTTAAAGATATTTTGACACACATTCAGAGAAAAAAATCCATAAAAAATTGTTTGGGATTTTAAACTGATTTTTCAATTTGTAACAATGATCCTGCCAATAGGGGACAAAGTAAAGCAAAGGATATTTCTTGTTTTCTTTAGGTTTATAGGTCATTGACATTCGAACATCCATGACTAAAGGGAAAAAGTGGCATGAGTATCGCAAACTAATTTTCACAGCCTCGAAGTAATTTGGGATGATGAAATAGCCCATTGATCATACCAATTAAGGTTTTAACTCAAAAACAAGGCATGAACATTTAAGGAACAAGTGCAAGGCCTTTTTTGTTGGAAAATTAGAAGTCTTGATCTCGTTTAATTAGGATTACAGATCTCGAAAACTTTATCTTCCCGAAGATTTTTTAGTTAACTGTAAGGAAAATGCTAACTTCATGCTAGTTTTCATTGGTTGAGGTTAGCATGCTTAGCTTGGGGAGGTTTTGAAAATTAGTTTGTTTTACAGCCATCAAACATGCACTTTGACAAGGAGAAGACAACATATAAAGGATGGCATATAACATGATTGGGGATATTAAATTTGCCAATGGTTTAGACAAAGAAAGTATTATGCACTTTGACGAGAAAATGTTATAGATGCTAAAAATGACAATGATTCATGACAAGATGCAAGCTAATGTATTAATATGCTTGAAATATGTTAGGCTAAGGATTCATACATGGATTAATCATAACAAGATGCATAGATATGACATAAAATGCATGAGCAAGAGCTATCAAAATAATGAGGATGAAATAAGGCATTTTGCAAATCAAAGGGCAATGAAGGCATCCAAATCCTAAACTACCATAACCAAAAGCCATAATAATGCATGAGAATCCTAAGAGGGTGATGGAAACATGGAAAGCTCACTAAAATGATAAAGATGTTAAAAAATAAAAAATAAAAGGGATAAAGTAGGAAGTTATACCAACAAAACTTTAATTTTTGGCCAAATAGTTGGAGCAGTAGAGATGGCTTAAATTTCTCTCTTTTCCTTGTTGTTAATAAGTAAGAAAAAAAGAGAAACAATGAGGTTTTGGTTTTGGTATGGATGAGGGTGACTTTTAGATTATGTAATGGTTGAGAGTGAATGTTTTGGGGCTATTTTTGGGTGCTGAGCGAAGAGCTACGGGATTTGGTTTCTTAATGTGTGAATGTGTTTTGGAAGCTGAAAATAAGCTGGAATCTAAAATTCCTCAGCTAAAATATAAGTGGTCTAGTTATACCAACATTTTGGAACTAAATTAAAGGTGTTTTTGGTCATTTCTCAAAGGGGACAAAGTGAATGGCTGTAGGGAGCAACTTGCTGCTAATGTGATGGACATAACGTGGCTGGTTTAAATGCTAAATGATTTTCCAGCAAATAGGGTGGCCGATTGTGATCTTGGTTAATAAACTAAGGAGGAGTAGGGTGATTATGTGACATTAACATTTTTGATCTAATTTAGACTTCAAAATTGTTTTAATTAATTCAAGAGTCTGAATTTGTAATCTGATATAGGTTTTGATCTTTTCTGATGCAAAAAAATGAGTTAAAATTGAGTTTGGATCAATGGTGGACGAGTAAAAAATTTTCGGACCATGGAAAATAGCCTGCATGTATCGATATATTTTAGAATGTATTGATACATTTGGTTTAAAAACCTTGAGTGTATCAATGCAATGATCATTGTATCAATATTATGAACCATTGTATCGATTCAATGCTTCATTATATCAATACATGTTGATATGTATTGATACATTTCTTTACAAAATGCATGTTTTGGTCTTAGCATTGCCTAATATCGAGACATAAGCTCTTGTATCAATACATTTACATGTTGTATCCATACAAATAGGGACATTTCAAATTTTTGGATCGTTGGAGCATTGTATCAATACACGAGGACCATGTATCGATACATTCAAGCAAAATTATGAATTTTTTCATATTTTTTATCCCTGAACACCTTGAACTATGTCCTTTAATGCCACATCTTTGCATTTATCTTTGATATGATCCATATGCCTTCTTGACCTCCTCAAAAATACTTTTTTGTTGGGCAACACATTGCCCAGCGATCATCGCCCCTTCTCACGTTCATGCCTTAGGTTGCTAAAAAAATTAGCCTAGACAAATAAACTGTCTACAAAAGGTTAATGGCTTTCATAAGCCAAAACCTTAAAAATCAATTAAATTACTTAAATTTTCTCATGTTTTTCAAGCTTTCAAGGTAGATTTTTTTACCAAATTTCTCTTTTTTTGTTAATTTTAACTCTCGATTCTTCATTTTTATGGGTCAAAATCATGCTACGGCTCATGGAATTTCATCCATGTTGAAGGTTAAAAATGAAAACATTGAAATTTTTTGTATTTGTTGTGATTTTTTTTTCTTTTTTTTGGTTAAATCTTGTTTTTTTATATAGAATATTATTCTTGTTGTTATGATTTTGGTTTCGTTGTGTTTATGTTGATTTTTAAATTACTTTTTTATGTTATTCTAATGATTAATATGTTGATTAGTATATTAATATATTTATTTTATGATTTTACTTTTATTTAAGTTTGATAATAATTATTTATGCTTGTTTTATAATTTTTTTATATCAAAGTATACATATATTTCTTGATTCCACTTTGGCCAAATTTGATTGAAATTTTTTATGATGATTTTATGCCTATTTTTTGTGATAATTTATGTTTTTTAGGCCATTTTGCAATATTAGCAAGCATAGAGACTAAATTGTAAAGTATTAAATTTTTTTAAGAACCATTCTTTCTTGGTCGAGAGCTTTATGGCTATAGAAAATTGATTTTGTGTGTTCACAAACATGATTTAGGCATTTTTAAAATTTTAGGGGCCCATTTTGCAATTTTAGGAAGTTTAGAGACCAAGTTACAAAAAAAAAAAAGAAAAACTATGCTTTATGGCTAAAAGTGTTTAGCTAAACCTTTGAACATATTTTGTCCACATTTTTTGGTTTACCGATTTGATGATTTCTGTGATATTTTGTGATATTTTATTAGATAAGGGTTCAAATATAATTTTACAAAGCTTAGGGGTCATTTTGTAAATTCTAGAAACATATTTTTTTTAAGGCCAAAGTGTTTGGTCGAATCTTTGTTGGTATTTTGCTGTATTTTTCATATATACATTTGCATGTGATTTTTATGAATTTTTTAGGTTATTTTATTATGTAGGTATTAAAATGAAAAATTTATAACGCTTAGGGACTAAATAGAAGATTTTCATATTTAGGGGGCAAAATGCATATTTTACTAGTTTTAAAGATTTCTATTATTTCTATGGCTTTCTGTAGGGATATAGAAATTTTCAAAACTTTTTGTATTTGTTCGGTCTTTCGATGGATATGAAATGTAACTTTTAAAAATTTAAAGGCTTGATTTCAAATTTTGCATTTTAAGTCAAACTTAAAATTTTATCTTTTCCGTTTAGACTAAATTCATCTATTTTTCATCATTTTAGTGTCCATTAGGGTATCGAGATACTTTCACTTTTAAGGTATACTACCTTAAGGGCATTTTGGTAATTTTTTAAAATCGAGTTCTTGATAGTAACCGGGATGCTTTTATGCTAATGTTGCATATTTAGGATAGGTTCATCTAGTTCACATCATTTTAGCACTCGTTAGGGTTACTAAGATACTTTCACGTCAAAGGCATACCCTAGGGGCATTTTTGTAATTTTTTTCATCGAGATGCTGTTATGCCGAGGGTGAATTTTTAGGATTATTTTAGCCTTCGTAGATTATTTTAAGGTCCATTAGGGTTATCAAAAATACTTACATGCCGAAAGTATATCCTAAAGGCATTTTTGTAATTTTTCTTCGAGTCTAGTCTTAGATATGCACTAAGATGCTTTTAGGCTGAAAGTGCATATTTAAGATAGGTTCCCTCTTTTTGAAGCATTTTTGAGTCCTTTAGGGGTTAGCAAGATCTTTTACATCGAAGGTATGCCCTAAGGGTATTTTTATAATTTTGCATTAGAACCAAGTCCTATGTGAATACTAGGATACTTTTACATCGAAAGTACACATTAGGAATAGATTTAGCATATTAGACCATATTTAGGCCTTAGGGTCCATATTTTTAATATAATTAGGATTTTATAATTAAGATAATGTATCCTAATTAAATTAATGCGTAAAATTCCTACCAGAATATGTGAGGGGTTCTATAGATTATTTTACTAACGAGATATCCATTTCAAAATGAAAATTAAGATTTTTCAATTTTTGTAAAAATAAAACTTTTTGCACTCCATAGGTTCTCCCGCGGAGTATGATAGAGAATGATAAGATCTTCGTGTTCTCCGAGAGGATATAGAAGATATTTTGATTTTCAAAAATATTAAAATTTGATTTCCTTATTAGGAATAATCAATTTGTTTAATAAAATATTATCAGTATTATAATTAAATACCAAATATTGAAACCAAATAAAAGTCAAATGTTATGTTAACATGGGATTAATAAGGTACCAATCACTAGGCAGCACAAGAAGGTCAATCATTTCTTGTGATTGTAACCAATTCCAAGCTACTTTCAAGCGATCTCTGGTATGAGTGTAGACCTAGAAGTTTGTTTTATGGGTTTGGTTTCATAATCCTTAAAATATAAACTTTGGCAGGTGTCTAATGTCACCTAGCCTAAATAAGATTGTGGTGACTCCAAAAAAAGGGTCATTTCATAATGATTATTTAAAATTAAATTAGGTGAGTGATTCATCTTGACAACTCAGTCCGCGGACAAAAAAATAAAGAATAATATGGTAATAAAAATATGATTCCTAAATTGAAATAAAGAATAATGATATATAGATAAACATAAAAACAAGGGATACATTCACCACTTTAAGTCGGGCTAGTAAGGATTTGTATTTGGGCCAGATTGTGATAGCTTAGCGACTCCAATGGAGTAGTTAGAGAGTCTAGCCTAAAATTAATCATGCGTTAGGTAATTTTGATTAATTTAGTTTCAATTGGTATTTAATTATAATTCTTAGTATTTTCAAAACAAAAATTTTTATTACATTCTTGATTTATATAGAAATCTTCCTACATGTTATTTACATTTTTCATTAACCCTTTTATATCCTTTGCAACATTATTTAGGGAAATTTAGGATAGAGTTTTTATTATTTTTGACATTGTCGAGTCATAAAAAGTGAGTTGTTCCCTTACTTATATTGTGCACATGCATACGCATTAGATTCTCTGCCATAGTATATGAAGGGGGCATAGGTACCCAATATTTTAGGAGAGGCGAAGTAGCTTTGCCTTATGAGTTGTTACCCTCTGTCTAGGCCAATGAAAAGCTACTAAGTGTAAATTCCTACACCTACCCAAGGTGTTAGCCTCATTATGGGCATGGAAGGTACTCCCACTCGAATTGAACCCTTTTTGACATAAACCCATGATGGGTAAGGATTAGGATGCCTCATCATTTCTTTTAGGACTCGTGGAGCAATTCGAGAACGTAATTAGATGTATAACCTAAACTTCATGTAATGAATCGTAGTGGCCTCACTTAGTGTAGAGCCATACTTGCTTCTATGGGGTACCAAATAAGGTACACTTAAGGGAACGCTTTTAACCTTTTACTCTTATGATTTGATTTTCTCAATATTATTAATTGTATGTTGTGTTATTATGATATATTTTATTTTTATTAATTTATTATATTACGAAGGAGTTTCTTTTTTTAATTCTTGGCATCAGATTTATATATATTCCACGAAAACTTGTAAATTCATTTATGCATATGCAAAGTTCAAATTCTTTTATGTTCATGCATTCATAATTTCCATAATGTATTAATTCATTTCATTTATTGTATTTCAAGAATCAAGACATGGGTGATAACTCAAAGGCAAAGGTCAATACATTCACGTTCATCTAAGAGAAGTTCAACTATACAGTCCTTGGAATGTAAAATCTACTCAATAAACTGATAAAAATGGTTAAGGGTTTACATGAAAAAAAAAAAGATCACGTATTGGAAAGTATTAGAATACAGGGAAATCAAATGATTATAAAGATAACTTTTTGGGCTACTTGCCAGATTTTGTGAATATAAGGTTAAAATGAATAAGCACAACACAATTAGGAAAATTTAATATTTGTAAGAACAATTCTTTTTGTTACATTGCTTTTGAATTTTGTAAACATGACTACATATGACCATAATTAGTGGATAGGATAGTGAATTTTGGCAAGTGGTACAATGATGTTGAATCATGACTCATATTCCTCGGATTCCTGCTTCTACAATAATCTTTATGTCTGTTAAATCATGTCTCATTAACTCATTCATATATTTGTTCATTCATACTTTTATTTATTTATTGACATACATACATGGATAATAATAAAGATAAATGTTGACAAGATATATGTATTAATGCATACTGATTTAAGTTCTTTTCTTATTTTTTAAAGCGAAGTAACACAAATCATTAAATGTAAGACATCACAAACTACAAGCTCGATAAAGTTTATTGGAACAAGCAAGTCCATTTACACCCAGTAAAATATTATTTATACTTCTACAGGGGATATAGGGAAGTAGAAGCTACCAGGGATCCAAGGAAGTAGAAGCTTAAAGACAATTATTTAACATTAAAGACATATAGTCAATGGACACTAGCCATCCACATTAATATTGGTTCCTTTTCATAAGGGGTAGATGTAAAAATCATTACATAAAAACAAAATTGGCAGTCTTTGACTTTAACAAGAAGGAAAGATCTTTACAAAAGCAAAACCATAACTAAAAAGGATTCTTATTATAACAAACAGTCCCGTATCATAACAAAACTTTTGCCAAGAATTTGGGTAGTTTCAGTTGAATGACAATCACCTCGAACTACTCAGTTTTCATCATACTAACACTCTGACATGAGATCCAAAGAGTACTAGTTGAATAATAATTACCTTGAACTACTCAATTTTCATCATACCAACACTTCTATCTAGGATCCAAGAGGTATAAGTTAAAGGTAATTATCTCAAAATAGTTAATTTTTAGGGAACCAGTCCTATAATACATATTCTTTTTGACTAAGGGGCAATAGGTAACATATATGGGACAAGAATATAATTTTACCATATTCAATGGTGGTCAAGACCATATTAAGTCTAGAAAAGAAGAAAATCCATTTGGACAATGCCCTCATCCCTAGCCTTTTATTGATCAATAACTTCAACAAATTTATTCCTAGACCTTGTAGCTTTTCACACAAACTTTTTGACCTTAAGTTCTAAAAGGTGAAAAGACTTGACAAGCGGCTTAGGTAATTCTTAGAAGTAAAAAATAAAATAGGAAGGTGTGTTATCCCCAATTCATTTCTTACACTGAGTGTCTTTGCTTGTTCAAAATCAGATGATCTCCGTTATTCCAATAAATCTTAGAAACCTCCTTATCGATAGTAGGAATTTCAAGCTGTTGTAAATTCTGATTTGAATTGCTTGGATGATTACTTACTATGCTATAAGCTTTTGAGTTCATTTTCCTTGCCAAAAAAATCGAATGAAGAGTCATATAGTGGTTGTCCTCATTGCATGATCGAGATGACAGGAAATAACCATGCATCTTGTGGAATTTCTGAGCTTGAAAACTTCGAGTTTGATCATGATGTTTTACTAGCTGATTTACAAATTGGCCCTCAAGGATGCAAAATTTGAAGTTGATGGAGGCTTGTAAAGGATGTTTTGGTCTTAAGGTCCTTGACATAATGGTAGTATGCCAATCAGGGGAAATGTCTATCTTGATTTTATAATTTTGTACATTTTTTTTTTGGAAACTATGAATTGTGAAATGAATTTTGGTTTTTAAATAGTGTGTATATTGCCATAAACCATTAATTTTGTTAATAATGACCTCTAATATCTAGGATAATACGAATATTTTTTCTTTGGTAGATGATTACCATCAGGTTACACTCTCTTAGAATTTACTTCCACATATATGATTATTCTAGACATTCATTATAGACTTTTCACCACCACAGACCTTCCATATCTAAAGGTTTTTTTCTATGGATTCCTTAAAGGTTGAACAAATAAGTTATGTCCTAAAAAATTCAGATATCAATAGTTTGACATGTGTCAAAATAATGATAGTAATGCCGAGATCTTTTACTTTGATAACTTTTTTCCATAACTTTTATGACACTCTTCCAAATCCTTGATTTAGGAAAAATAAGAGTAAACATAAGCCAAAATCTTTTTTCCCTTTGGAAAAAAACCTTTTTAACCACTTTTTGATACATAAGATATGAGATCCAAAGCTTTTCCAAGCCAATCCGATTTTCTTTCCTAAAGGCTCAACCAATCATTGGTGGCTATAAAGCCAATAATTTGAGGGCATACCTTAAGTCTTTATTGAGTGTAACATTGTGTCATTGAGGTATTCAAAATGATTTCAGAAAGAAAAAAAATGCTTTTTCCTAATGAAATACTTCTCAGTTAGAATGGTTATGTTGGAAATAAATAATGGCCTTCTTTCTTTATCCCTCTATAAATATAGAAAATTATCCTTTATGGTCCTTTTTAAGCCTAATAATACATTTTTTAAACCCTAATCAAGGATCACCCTCCATACTAGGAGCATATGAAATAAAGCTTTGAAATAAGAAAGAGCAAACTTCTTTTTCAAGTAACGAAAAGACCAAAATGTCATAAGGGAAAGTTTAAATTTCAAGTTCAAATATTCAAAGTAAAATAAAGAAAGTTCAAATTTCAAGCTTTTCAAAGCAAAGAGAATTAAGAAAGTGCAAGTTCCAAGTTCTTTTAAAATAAAGAATGAAGTAGGCATAAGTAGATGAAGGGATATAGATGTGTTTTGCCTTAAAGACATGTTGGGTCAAGCTCCATTGAAGAAAACTGATCCTTGATTCCATTACCCTTAAACACTTGATTTGGGCCTATTTATCCTTTTTTTCCTAAACTAAGAACCATGGCCAATGTTACGTACCTAACAAAGTCCATTTGGATCAAACATAGCTATTTAAGTTGTTGGGCTATTTCTGGAAAGCTCTTTAAAAATTTTTCTCTTTAAATGATTTTTGAGTCTTCAATAATAAGATGGGGCAAGCTTAAAGGCCTAGAAATTGTTTCTAAATCAACAAATAGCCACCAATGAGAACCTTCACATTAATTCAAAAATAATCCCAAACCTATAAAATTTTATGACCTCAACTTTTGCAAATATCAAGTAAACTTTTACCCCAGCTTAATGAGAAAGTGATCTCATTCTATAAATCTTGGAATTTTGATAAGTAATGAATTTTTCATGATTTTAATAGAAGTTCATAGCCATGCCTTTAGCATATATTTATCTAATTGATAAGGTTGTATTATTGAGTTGATAAACATTAATTTGATGTTTGGTGACCCTTTAGAAAAAATTGAATAATTCCTAGATCCCTGAAGTAAAGATTAAAAGAATGATTTTGTGGGACAAACATATGATAATCCATTAATGATTTGAACCTTCAACTTCAATCATGGGAAGAAACCTTCTACTTCAAGTTTAGCCACAGGCTCTTTTTGCCAAAAAAGAAGAAATATGCACAACATCTTCTAGAGACACCTTAAAATTAAGGTTCATACTGACTCTCTTGCCTAAAAAGAGATACAAATGTTTACAACATTTTTTGAAAATACCTTAAATTCCAAGTAAAAGAACAATTTCAAAAGAAAAAGATATCTCTGCAAATATATTAAAAAATGCTCTTATTTTAATATAGTCAAGTCATCATATGCATTATGCATGCATTTGTATCTAATAATTTATAGGAAAGGTAAGCATGATGCTGAAGGAGAGCAACAATCATGCTTATTCCCTTAAAATCAAAAAGTAAGTCCTTCAACTTTTCAAATTGACCGAACATCAAATGTTATACCATACCTCTTTCATTTATTGACTTCTTGGCTTTGTCCCAGTGAACTTTTTTATCCCTGTTAACTTGTTGGCTTTGTCTCTATCAACCTTTTATCCTTATTGACTTGTCAGCTTTATCCTAATCAACTTTTTTATCCTTGTTGACTTATTAATTTCATCCCAGTCAACCTTTTTCTCCCTGTTAACTTGTTAGCTTTATCTCAGTCAACCCTTTTATCCTTGTTAACTTGTTAATTTTGTTTCAGTCAACCTTTAATCCCTATTGACCTATCAACTTTGTCCAAGTTAACTTTTTTATCTTTGTTGACTTATTGACTTTGTCTCAGTCAACATTTTTATCCCTGTTAACTTGTTAGCTTCATCTTGATCAATTTTTTATCCTTATTGACTTGTCAGTTTTTTCCTACTTAATCCTTTTATCCTTATTGACATATCAACTTTATCCTAGTTAAGCTTTTTATCTTTATTAACTTATCAACTTTGTCTCAATCAACCCTTTTATCCTATTAGCTTGTCAATTTCATCCCAGTTAACCTTTTTCATTTGTTGATTAATGGTTTTATCCTGGTCAACCTTTTCATTTATTGACTTGTTAGCTTTATCTCGATCAACCTCTTTCATTTATTGACTCATAGATTTCATCTTAGTCAACCCTTTTATCGTTGTTAACTTGTTAACTTTGTCGCAGTCAACCTTTTTATCCCTGTTGACTTATTAGCTTTATCTTGATCAAGTTTTTCTCCCTATTAACTTATCTTCTTTTCTTGGTCAACCTTTAGTTCTCGTTGACTTGTTGGCTTTATCCTAGTCAATCTTTTTATCTGTGTTGACTTGTCATCTTTGTCTCGATCAACTTTTTCTCCCCATTGACTTGTTAATTTTGTTCGATTCAACCTTTTCTCCACATAGACTTGTCAGCTTTTTCCCATTCAAAATTTTTCTCCTTGTTGACCTATCAACTTTGTCTTAGTCAACCTTTTTATCCCTATTGACTTGTCAATTTATGTCTAGATTAACTTTTTATCTCTATTGACTTGTTGGCATTTGTCCAAGTCAACCCCTTTATCCCTATTAACTTGTTGGCATTGTCCTAATAAACCTTTTTATCCCTATATACTTGTTGGCTTGTCTCGATCCATGCTGACTTATAGACTTTGTCCTAGTCAACCCTATTTATCCCTGTTAAGTTGTTGATTTCATCTCTATCAACCTTTATCCCTGTTGACTTGTAGGCTTCATCCCAGTCAACCCTTTGATCTCTGTTGACTTGTCAATTTTGTCTCGGTCAACATGTTGACCTATCGAGTTTGTCTGGTCAACCTCTTATCCTTCTTGACTCATCAGTTTCATCTTATCAACCCTTTTTAACTTTGGCTTTACCCTAGTTATCGTTTTCATTTAAAGTTTTACTTTGGGCTAATTAGTTTTTATGTTCATTATTAGTTTTGATTATTTTTCACACATTTTAATGGCGTGAACAAAATCATGTCTATTTGGTCTTTGCCCTATTCTTGATTCTCAGCAACGGTCAAAGAGGGGCAGCTATAGACACATAATTTTATTTTGGTCCCCTTTTTTAATAATCTTGAATATCTAAGATTAAGAACTTAACGGTAACCCTAATTAGGAATGATATTTTTCAGATGAATCTGACATTCTCAAAACCTTTTGATTCATAATTAAATGGCCGTAAGTTCACATGATTAAAAACTCATGCTTTGATCTCTAATTTTGGATATACAAGATGAATATTTAAGAGAGAAATCATTTTTTATATTTTCCTTTCAAAATTTTAAAAATTTGTTTTTGCGAATGATATCACGGTCAGATTTTCCATCTTTAAGAATTTTTAGAGAATTTTTCATTAAACTTAGGAAGTTTACTATTGTATAGTTGTACTGATACTTGTATGGTATTTATGCCGATATGTACTCCAAAAAATAAAAAATATTCAAGGAAAAATTTATATTGGCATTTAATACCACATGGAATCATGTTGTCCATTTTTGTGACTAATTTTAATTTTTTCACAGTATTACGAGTTTTATACTTATAAAATTTTTTCTGGTAAAATTATTTCGGATTTTGGATTTTCATCTTTACCATGTTGTAAATTAATATATAGGATGATACATCTTATTTAATTCATTTTATATAAGTTTTAATGTATTCTTTGAAATTTTCTTAATTCTGAAATTCGAGCTTTCCTTTATCTGTCAAATTTTATGGTGGATTTTTCAAGTTTTCAACTTCAAAATTATTTAAAAATTTTCATTTAATTGCCATTAAATCAATTTTTACAAATTTTATTTTATAAGTGTTACATTTTGTTCCCATTTCCAAAGTACAAAATTTTTTACTCCGTAATTTTTTTGAAAAGATTTTTTCTAGTTTATAATTTTTAAAATTCTTCAAATATTATTATTTAATTCATAATAAATAAGTTTAGAAAAGTTCCTTCTATTTTATTAGTTTTGCATTTTTCTTTCGAAATTCTCCTATTTTCGAAATATGGAGTTTTTTACTCTGCAAATTTTTTTGAGAAGATTTTTCTTAGTTTTTAAATTTTAAAATTCTTCAAATAATATTATTTAATTCATACTAATCAGTTTAGAAAATTTTCCTTTATTTATCAGTTTTATATTTTTCTTTTGAAATTCTTTTGTTTTCAAAATAAGGAGTTTTTTACTTCGTAAATTTTCTTTGAGAAGATTTTTCTTAGTTTATAATTTTTAAAATTCTTCAAATACTATTATTTAATTCATGTTAAATAATTTTAGAATTTTTTTTATTTTATGAGTTTTGCATTTTTCTTTTGAAATTCTTTTATTTTCAAAATACGAAGTTTTTTACTATATAATTGTTTGGGAAGATTTTTATTAATTTATAATTTTTAAAATTATTTAAATATTATTATTTAATCCATATTGAATCAGTTTTAAAAAATTTAATTTACTTTATAAGTTTTAAAATTTTTTCTGTCTTTGAGATACAGGTTTTATGCTTTGTAAATTTTAGCTAGGATTTTTTTGAGTTTATGGTTTTCAAAATTCTTCAAATATTATTGTTTAAGTCATATTCAATTAGTTTTGAAAAATTCATTTTATTTTATGAATTTTGTAATTTTTATATATAGCAATCTTTTTTGATAAAGGGTTTTTCGTAAAATTTTACAAGTTTGCTATTTATAATGTTTTTCAATTGTACATAAAAATTATTTTTATTATTAGATAAAATTAAATTAATCATATGAAATTGTGTTTCAAATGCATAATTTTTAATTTTTACAATTTAATCATTCTAATTAGTTTTTACGGTATAATTTTACAGATTATAAAATATCTTGCAAAATTATCTAGATTTTGTTGATGTCATGCATGACATAATCCACTAAATGATAAAAGCAATTAATTTGAATCAAATCAAAATCAATTAACATCAAGTCAAATTAATATTAAACAAAAAATAAAAAAAATATGGTAGAATGGGGGAGAAGCCAACGGCCAAGGTTTTCTTCTTCACCATTTTGGTCGATCCTCTCTCTAGAAAACAAAAAGAGAAACACTTCACGAAAGGTTAATGGCTTTCATAAGCCAAAAACCTTAAAAGTCAATTACATTACTTAAAATTTCTCATGTTTTTCAAGCTTTCAAGGTAGACTTTTTTTACCAAATTTCTTTTTTTTTGGGGGGTTAATTTTTACTCTTGATTCTTCATTTTTTTGAGTTAAAATCATGTTAAGGCTCGTCGATTTTCATCCATGTTGAAAGGCTAAACATGATAACATAGAAATTTTTCATATTTCTTATGATTTTGTTTTGGTTAAATCTTTTTTATATAGAATATTATTCTTGCTGTTATGATTTTGGTTATGTTGTGTTTATGTTTATGTTTAAATTACTTTTTTTATGTTATTTTGATGATTAAGGAATTAATTGCAAATTTTAAGGGCTTGATTGTAAATTTTACATTTTAAGTTAAACTTAACATTTTAACTTTTCCAGTAAGACTTAATTTGTCTACTTTTAATCATTTTAATGTCCATTAGGGTACTGGCATACTTTCACGTCAAAGGTGTACCCTAGGGATATTTTGGTAATTTTTTTAAAATCAAGTCTTAGGTAGTAATTGGGATGCTTTTATGCCAAAGGTGCATATTTAAGATAGGGTCATCCAATTCTCATCATTTTAGCACTCATTAGGGTTGTTGGGATACTTTCACATCGAAGTTATGCCTTAGAGGCATTTTGGTAATTGTTTCATTCGAGATGCTTTTATGTTAAAGGCGAATTTTTTGGATTAGTTTAGCATTCTAAGGTCATTTTAAAGTTCGTTAGGGATATCAACATACTTTTATGTTAAAGATTTATTATAGGGGCATTTTATTAATTTTTTTCATCGCGACGCTTTTATGTTGAAGGTGAACATTTAGGTTTGGTTTAGCCTTTTATAATCAATTTTGAGTTATTTAAGGTTACTGGGATACTTTCACATCAAAGGTATATCTTAAGGGTATTTTAGTAGTTTTTCTTGCTAGGATGTTTTTACGCCAAAAGTGAATTTTTGGGATTAATTTAGCCTTCTAAGGTCATTTTAGTGTCCATTAGAGTATCAGAATACTTTCATGTCAAAGGTATACCCTAGAGGCATTTTGATAATTTTATTAGAACCAAGTATTAGATAGTAACTGGGATGCTTTGTTGCCAAAGGTACATGTTTAGGATAGGTTTATCTAGTTCTCATCATTTTAGCACTTATGGGTTATCATAATACTTTCACGTCGATGGTATACCCTAAGGGCATTTTGGTAATTTTTTTCATCGAGATGCTTTTATGATGAGGATAAATTTTTAGGATTAGTTTAGACTTCCTAGATCATTTTATGGTCTATTAGGATTACTAGAATACTTTGATGTCGAAGGTATATTATAAGGGTATTTTGTAATTTTTCTTCGAGTCTAATCTTGGATATACGTTCGGATGTTTTTAGGTTGAAAAGTGCATATGTAGAATAGGTTCACCCTTTATCAAGCATTTTTGAGTCCTTTAGGTGTTACCAAGATCTTTTATGTTGGAGGTATACCCTAAGGGTATTTTCATGATTTTGCATTAGAACCAAATCCTATGTGAATACTAGGATTCTATTACATCAAAAGTACACATTAGGAATAGATTCATCATATTGGACCATTTTTAGGTCATAGGGTCCATATTTTTAATAAAATCAGGTTTTTATAATTAAGGTAATATCCCTTAATTAAATTAATACATAGAATTCCTGCTAGAATATGTAAGGGGTTCTATGGATTATTTTAATAACGAGATAACCGTTTCAAAATGAAAATAAAAATTTTTCAGTTTTTGTAAAAAAAAACCTTTTGTACTTCATAGGTTCTCCAGCGAAGTACGGTAAAGAATGATAACATTTTTGTGTTTTCATGGTTCTCTGTGAGGATGTGGAAAATATTTTGATTTTGAAAAATATTAAAAGTTGATTTTCTCATTAGGAGTAATAAATGTGTCTAATAAAATATTATGGGAATTATAATTAAATACCAAATATTGAAACCAAATAAAAATCAAAACTTATGTTAACATGGATCGGCCATCACGAGAAGGTGGATCCTTACTTATGATTATAACCAATTCTCAAACTTTTTCAAGTGATCTCTGGTATGAGCATAGACCTCAAAGTTTTGTTTTTATGGGTTTGGTTTTGTAATCCTTAAAATATAAACTACGATAGGTGTCCAATCTCACCTGCCCTAAATAAGATTAGTGGCGACTCTAGAAAAATGGTCATATCATAATAACTATTTAGAGTTACGTTGAGTGAGCAATTCATCTCGACAACTCAGCCTACAGACAAAAAAAGAATAATATGATAATAAAAATGCGGTCCCTAAATTGAAATAAAGAATAATGATATATAGATATACATAAAAAACAAGGGATACATTCACCATTTTAAGTCAGGATGGTCAGGATTTGTATTCGGGCCACATTGTGATGGTTTGGTAGCTCCACCGGGGATAGGTAGAGGGTCGAGCCTAAACTTAATCATTTGTTAGGTAATTTTGATTAATTATTTTCAATCAGTATTTAATTATAATTCTCAATATTTTCAAAATAAAACTTTCATTACATTCTTGATTTATATAGAAATCTTGTAACATGTTATTTACATTTTTCACTAACCCTTTTGCTTCTTTTCCAACATATTCTTAGGGAAATTTAGGATAGGGTTTTTATTATTTTTGAAATTGTCAAGTCATAAAAGGTAAGTTGTTTCCCCACACAGATTGTGCACATGCATATGCATTATATTCTCTACCATGGTATAGAGGGGGCATAAGTGCCTAATATTTTAGGAGAGGCAAAGTAGCTTTGCCTTCTGAGGTGTCAGACTCTGTCTGGGCCAGTGAAAAGCCTGCTGAGTGTAAATTCCTATGCCTACCTGAGGTGTTAGCCTCGTTATGGGCATGAAAGATACTCCCACTCGAATTAAACCCTTTTCGATATAAACCCATGATAGGTAAGAATTAGGGTACTTCGTTAGTTCTTTCTGGACTCATGGAGAAATTCAAGAACCTATTTAGATGTATAACCTAAACTTCATGTAATGAATTGTATAGGCCTTACTCAGTTTAGAGCCATACCCATTTCTATGGGGTACCAAATCAGGTACTTATAAGGGAATACTTGTAACCCTTTACTCTTATGATTCTATTTGTTTCATACTATTAATTGTATGTTGTGTTATTATGATATATTTTACTTTTATTAATTTGTTATATTGAAAAAAGTTTTTTTTTTTATTCTTGGCATCACATTTGTATATATCCCATGGAAACTTGTAAATTCATTTATGCACATACAAAGTTCACATTTTTATATGTTCATGCATTCATAATTTCCATCATGTATTAATTCGTTTCATTTATTGTATTTCAAGAGTCTAGAAATAAGTGATAATTCAAAGGCAAAGGTCAACACATTGATGTTCATCTAAGAAAAGTTCAACCATAAAGTTGTGAAATGTAAAATCTGCTCAATAGACTGATAAAAATCGTTGAGGGCTTACATGAATGAAAAAAGATCAAGTATTAGAAGTATTAGAATATAGGGAAATCAAATGATTGTCAAGATAAGGTTTTAGGCTACTTGCCAGATTTTATGAATATAGGGTTAAAATGAATGATTACGATTCTAAAAAATCCCTTAGAAGCACAACATAATTAGGAAAATGTAATATTTGAAAGAATAATTCCTTTTGTTACTTTACTTTGAATTTTGTAAATATGACTATCTATGACCACAATCAGTGGATAAAATAGAGAATTTTGATAAGTGGTACAATGATGATGAATAATGACTCAAATTCCTCAAATTCTTGCTTTTACAATAATCTTCATGTCTACTGAATCGTGTCTCGTTCACTCATTCATATATTTGTTCATTCGTACATTTTTCTATTTATTGACATACATAACTGGATAATAATAAAGATAAATATTGACAAGATATATGTATTCATGCATACTAATTTAAGTTCCTTTTTCATTTTTTAAGGCAAAGTAACATGAATCATTAAATGGCAGACATCACAAACTACAAGCTCAATGAAGTTTCTTAGAACAAGCAAGTCCATTTGTACCCAGTAAAATATTGTTTATACTTTTATCGGGGATCCAAGGAAGTACAAGCTTAAAGATAATTATTTAACATTGAAGATATATAGTCACTAGACATTAGCCATCTACATTAATTTTGGTTCCCTTTCATATGCGGCAGATGTAAAAATTATTCCATAAAAATAGAATTAGCGTTCCTTGACTTTAACAAGAAGGAAAAATCCTTATAAAAGCAAAACCATAACTAAAAAAGTTGTTATTATTGCAAACAGTCTCGTCTGATAACAACGCTTTTGTCAGGAATCCACGGATTATCAGTTAAACGATAATTACCTTGAAGTACTCAATCTTCATCATAGCAACACTCTTGCTCGAGATCTGGGGAGTATCAGTTGAATGGTTATTACCTTGAAGTATTTAATTTTCACTATGCCAATATTTTGGTCAGGGATTTAGTGAGGTATAAGTTAAAGGTAATTATCTCAAAATACTCAGTCTTTAGGGAACCAGTCTTATGATTACATGTTCTTTTTGACTAAGGGGCAACAGGTAACATATATGGAACGAGAAAATAATTTTACCATAGCCGATGATGGCCAAGATCATAATAAGTCAAGAAAATAAGGAAATCCATTGGGACGTGTCCTTGCCCCTAGCCTTTTATTGATCAACAACTTCGACAAATTTAGTCCTATACCTCGTAACCCTTTACGCAAATGTTTTTACCTTAAGTTCTAAAAGGTGAAGAGACCCTGCAAATGGCTTAGGCAATTCTTAGAAGTAAAAAATGAAAGAGAAATGTTTATTCTCACCCATTCATTTCTTACAATAAGTTCTTTTGCTTGCTCAAAATCAGATGATCTTTGTTATTCCAATAAAGCTTGGGAACCTCTTTATCCATAGTAGGAATTTCAAGCTATTGTAAATTCTAATTTGAATTGTTTGGATGATTACTTACTATGTCATAAGCTTTTAGGCTTATTTTTTTTTTGCTAGAAAATTCAATGAAAAGTCATATAGTGGTTGTTTTCATTGCATGATTGAGATAACAAGAAATAACCACGCATCTTGTGGAATTTTTGAGCTTGAGAACTTTGAGTTTGATGCGCCTCCTGATGTTTTACTGGCTAATTTACAGTTTGGCCCTCAAGGATGCAAAATTTGAAATTGGTGGAGGCCTATAAAGGATGTTTGGTTCAAGGGTCATTGACCTTATGATAATATGCTAATCAAGGGCAATGTCTGTCTTGACTTTATAATTCTATGCATATTTTTAGAAACTGTGAATTGTGAAATGAATTTTGGTTTGTAAATAATATGTATATAGCCATTGACTATTAATTTTGTTAATAATGACCTCCAATATCTAGGATAATGAGACTATTTTGAAAAATATTTCTTAGTAGATGACTACTATCAGGTTGAACTCTTTCAGAATTTACTTCCACATGTATGATTAGTCCATGCATTTATAATAGACCTTTATCCACCATAGACTTTCTATACTAAAGGTTTTTTTTCTATGGATTCCTTAAAGGTCGAACAAATAAGTTATGGTCCTACAAGATTTAGATATCAATAATTTGACATATGTTAAAATGATGATACTGATGTCGAGATCTTTCACTTTGATAACCTTTTGCCATAACTTCCATGACACTATTCCAAATCTTTGATTTAGGAAGAATAAGAGTAAACATGAGGCCAAAATCTCTTTTGCCTTTTTGATACAATAAGATGTGAGATCTGAAGCTTTTCCAAGCCAATCTAATTGTCTTTCCTAAAGGCTTAACCAATCGTTAGTGGCTACAATAGTATTGAAGGGCATACCTTAAGCCTTTATTGAGTGCAACATAATGCCATTGAGGTATTCAAAATGATTTTAGAAAGAAAACAATGCTTTTTCCTAATGAAATACTTGTTAGTTTGAATCGTGTTTGAAATGAATAATGGCCTTTTTTCTTTATCCCTTAGAAATATAGAAAATTATACTTTTTGGCCCCCTTTAATCCAGATAATACATTTTTTCTTTTAAACCCTAATCAAGGATCGCCCTTCGCAGTAGGGGCATATGAAATGAAGCTTTGAAATCAGAAAGGATAAACTTCATTTTCAAGTTACAAGAAGACTAAAATATCATAAGCCAAATTTTGAAGACTAAAAAAAGTTTAAGTTTTAAGCTCAAATATTCAAAGTAAAATAAAGAAAGTTCAAATTTCAAGCTTTTTAAAGTAAAAAAAAAAACAAAAAAGAAAGTGCAAATTTTAGGTTCTTTCAAAATGAAGAATAAAGCAAGCATAAGTAGATGAAGGAATGTAAATGCATTTTGCCTGAGAAGACACGCCGAGTTAAGTCTCGCTAAAGAAAAGTGATCTATGATTCAACTACCCTTAAACATTTGATTTGGGCCTATTTATCCTTTTCTTTCTGAATCAAGAACCATGTCCTACGTTACATACCTAACAAAGTCCATTTGGATCAAATATAACTATTTGAGCTATTAGGCTATTTCTAGGAAGCTCTTTAAAAATTCATCGTTTTGAATGATTTTTGAGTCTTTAGTAATATGATGGGGCAAGCTTAAAGGCTTTGAAATTGTTCCTAAATCAACAAATAGCCACCAATGAAAACCTTTATGTTAATTCAAAAATAACCCCAAACCTACAAACTTTTATGACCTCAAAAAAGGGTTAAGTCAAATGCCTTGGCATTGATTCCTCTCAAAATAACCTTTTAAAACTTTTATACCCAGCCTTAAGAATTGATACTTACCTATGTTCTTTCAAATCAACCCTTCAAAACTTGGCGTTACTAGCATTTGTTTAATACCTATCAGGCCATTGTATTTGAAGATCAAAAAAAATGTTATAACTTGATTGTTTGCCTTTGAAAGAATTTCCTTAAAAAGATCATTCACCTAATTTGGCCTTAATAAACCTTGACCATGATATATCATGTTCTTCGAGATAAATTTTAGTAGTGCCACCCTATTCTTGTCTTTAAATTCATTTCCTCATCTCATTCAAAGAAGTCTGAAATGGTGATAATCCATCAGAAGAAAGTTTTAACATCATGATGAAGATAACATATCCATTATCCTTGATATTGGAAAATCCATGGTTAAAGTAGTTTTGTAATTTTCATAGATGTTGATCAAGTAAACTTTTACCCTAGGTTAATGAGAAAGTGATCTCATTCTGTAAATCTTGGAATTTTGATAAGTTATGAAATTTTTCAAGATTTAAATATAAGTTTGTATACATGCCTCAAAGATATATTTATCTAATTGATATGGTTGTATTATAGAGTTGATAAACATTAATTTGATATTTGGTGACTTTTCAGGAAAAATTGAATAATTCTTAGATCTTTGAAATAAAGATTATAAGAAGGATTTCGTGGGACAAATATATGATAACCTGTTAACGATTTAAACCTTCAATTCTAAGCATGGAAAGAAACCTTCCAATTTAAGTTTAGCCACAGACTCCTTTCGCCAAAAAAGAAAGAATATCCACAACATCTTCTGAAGACACCCTCAAATTAAGGTTCATATTGATTTTTTTTCTAAAAAGAAATATAAATGTTTGCAACATTTTTTGAAAATGGCTTAAATTCCAAGTAAAAGCAAACTTTCAAAAGAAAAAGATATCTTTGAAAATATATGAAAAAATGCCCTTAATTTTAATATAGCCAAGTCATCATATGTATTATGCATGCATTTGCATCTAATAATTTATAAGAAAGGTAAACATGATGCTTAAAAAGAGCAATAATCATGCTTGCTCCCTCAAAATTGAAAGGTATGCTCTTCATCTTTTTAAATTGATTAAACATCAAATGTTATCCCATACCCTTTTCATTTGTTGACTTCTTAGCTTTGTCTTAGTCAACCCTTTTATCCTCGTTGACTTATCAATTTCATCCCAGTCAACCTTTTCATCCTTGTTAACTTGCTGGCTTTATCTCAATCAACCTTTATCCCTATTATCTTATCGACTTTGTCCCAGTCAACCTTTTTATACTTGTTGACTTGTCGATTCATCCTAGTCAACTTTTTTCTCTCTATTGACTTATTGGCTTTGTCTCACTCAACGTTTTTATCCCTATTGACTTGTCGGCTGCATCTCGATCAACTTTTAATCCTTATTAACCTATCAGCTTTGTCCCAATCAACCTTTTAGCCCTATTGACATATCAACTTTGTCTTAATCAATTTGTTTATCCCTGTTAACTTGTCAGCTTTGTCTTAGTCAACCTTTTTTATCTCTATTAACTTTTTAGCTTTATCTCAATAAACCATTTTATCCCTATTAACTTATTGGTTTTATCTTAGTTAACTCTTTTAATTTATTGACTTATTGGTTTTAAATTGGTTAACCTTTTGCATTAGTTGACTTGTTGGCTTCGTCTCGATCAATCTTGCTCATCTGTTGGCTCATTGATTTTATCCTAGTTAACCCTTTTATCTTGGTTAACTTGTTAGCTTTGTCTTAGTTAACCTTTTATCTTTATGGACTTGTTGGCTTTGTCTCAGTTAACTTTTTTATCTCAACTGACTTATTGATTTTGTCTCGATCAACTTTTTCTTCCTATTAACTTATCGACTTTGTTTCGATCAACCTTGTATCCTTGTTGACTTATTGACTTTGTCCTAGTTAACTTTTTTATCCTTGTTGATGTATCAACTTTATCTTGGTCAACTTTTTCTGCCTGCTGACTTGTCCGCTTTATTTGGGTCAACCTTTTCTCCTTATAGAGTTGTCAGCTTTGTATTAGTCAAACTTTTTCTCCCTGTTGAATTGTCAGCTTTGTCTCAATCAACCTTTTTATTCCTGTTAACTTGTCAACTTTGTTTCGATCAACTTTTTATCCCTGTTGACTTGTCAGCTTTGTCTTAGTCAACCCTTTTATCCCTGTTGACTTGTTGACTTTGTCTCAGTTAACCTTTTTATCCCCATTAACTTATCATTTTTTTCGGTTAACCTTCTATCATTATTGACTTGTTGGCTTTATCCTAGTCAATGCTTTTATCCCTGTTGAGTTATTGGCGTTGTCTCAATCAACTGTTTTATCCCTATTGACTTGTTGGTTTCATCTTGGTTAGCCCTTTATCCCTGTTGACTTGTGACTTTGTCCCAGTCAACCTTTTGATCTTTGTTGACTTGTTGATTTTGTCTCAATCAACTTTTTATCCTTATTGACTTATCAGTTTCATCTTGTCAACCATTTTTAACTTAAGTTTTACCCTAGTCATCATTTTAATTCAAGATTTTCTTTTGGGTTGATTAGTTTTTATGTTCATTATTAGTTTTGATTATTTTTCACACATCTCAATGATCTGAATGAAATCATGTCCATTTGGTCTTTGCCGAGTTCCTGATTCTTAGCAATGGTAAAAAAAAGGTAGCTATAGACATATAATTTTGTCTGGGTCCCTTTTTTTTTTATAATCTTGAATATCCGAGATTGAAAACTTAATGGCAACCCTCATTGGGAGTGAACTTTTTCAGATGAATCAGACATTCTTAAAACTTTTTATTTATAGTTAAAAGGCTGTAGGTTCATGTGATAAAAAAGAATCACTTTTTATCTCTAATTTCAAATACACAAGACTAATATTTAAGAGAAATATCATTTTTTATGTTTTATTGTCAAAATTTTGAAAATTTGTTTTTGTGAACGATATTGCGATCAAAATTTTCATTTTTAGGAATTTTTAGAGAATTTTTTGTTAAACTTAGGAAGTTAACTATCATATAATTGTGCCGATATGTACTCCGAAAAATAAAAAATATTCAAGAAAAAAATTCATACTGGCATTTTATATCACAAAGAGTTAGGTTGTCCAGTTTTATGACTAATTTTGAATTGTTCATAGTATTGAGAGTTCTATAATTGTAAAATTTTTCTAGTAAAATTTTTTCTAATTCTGGATTTTCATCTTTACCTTTTTGTAAATGAATATCTAGGATGATATATCTTGTTTAATTCATTTTATATAAGTTTTAATGTATTCTTTGAAATTTTTAAGTTCTAAAATACGAGCTTTCTTTTATCTATAAACTTATATGGTGGATTTCTCAAGTTTTCAACTTCAAATTCTTTAAAAATTTGCATTTAATTACAATTAAATCAGTTTTTTTTTAAAATTCATTTTATTTTATAAGTTTGACATTTTCTTTCCGTTTCAAAATATGAACTTTTTTACTTTATAAATTTTTTTCGAGAAGATTTTTCTTAGTTTATAATATTTAAAATTCTATGAATATTATTATTTAATTCATATTAAACAAGTTTATAAAAATTCCTTTTATTTTATCAGTTTTTCATTTTTCTTTTGAAATTCTTTTATCTTTGAAATATAGAGTTTTTTACTCCGTAAATTTTTTAGAGGATTTTTTTAGTTTATAATTTTTAAAATTCTTCAAATATTATCATTTAATGCATATTAAATTAGTTTAGAAAAATTTCTTTTGTTTTATCACTTTTGCATTTTTCTTTTGAAGTTCTCTTGTTACTGAAATATGCAGTTTTCTATTTCGTAAATTTTTTTCAAGAAGATTTTTCTTGGTTTATAATTTTTAAAATTCTTCAAATATTAGTATTTAATTCATATTAAGTAAGTTTATAAAAATTCTTTTTATTTTATCATTTTTACATTTTTCTTTTGAATTTTTTTTTTGTTTTTTAGGTTCCTTTTCTTCACAAATTCTGTTGCATTTTCATCCATGTTAAAAGGCTAAACATGATAACATAGAAATTTTTTGTATTTGTTGTGATTTTTTTGGTTTTTTTTATATAGAGTATTTATTCTTTTTGTTATGATTCTGGTTTTGTTGTGTTTATGTTGATGTTTAGATTACTTTTTTATGTTATTTTTATGATTAATATGTTAATTAGTATATTTATCTTATGATTTTACTTTTATTTGAGTTTAATAATGATTATTTATGCTCGTTTTCATATTTTTTTATATCAAAGTATGCATATATTTCATAATTCCACTTTGGCCAAATCTGATTGAAATTTTTTATGATGATTTATACCTTTTTTTGTAATAATTTTATGTTTTTTTTTTAATTTTTAGGCCATTTTGCAACATTAGTAAGGACTCAATTGTAAAATATTAAACTTTTCTAAGAACCATTCTTACTTGGCCGAGAGCTTCATGCTGTACGAAAATTGATTTTGCATGTTTATAAACATGATTTAGGTATATTTTTAACACTTTAAGGCATCATTTTGCAATTTTAAAATGTTTAGGGATTAAATTGTAAAAAATAAAAAATTATGCTTTATGGCTAAAAGTGTTTGGCCAAACCTTTGTACATATTTTTGCCACTTTTTTTGGTGATTTTTTGTTGGTTTGATGGTTTGTTTTGATGTTTTGTGATATTTTATTATTGGGGGTTGAAATAAAATTTTACAAAGTTTAAGGGTGATTTTGTAAATTTTAGAAATATACTTTTTTTTAAGGTGAAAGTGTTTGGCCAAATCTTTGTTGGTATTTTTCTTTATTATTCATATATATTTGCATGTGATTTTTATGATTTATTTAGGTTATATTATTAAATGGCACTAAAATGAAAATTTTATAACCTTAGGGACTAAATAGCAAATTTTCATATTTAGGGGAAAAAATGGATATTTTACTATTTTAAAGATTTCTATTATTTCAGTGGCCTTTCATAGGGATATAAAAATTTTTGAAACTTTTTGTATTTATTCGGTCTTTTGAAGGATACGAAATGTAATTTTTTAAAATTTAAAGGCTTGATTGCAAATTTTGCATTTTAAGTTAAACTTAAAATTTTAGATTTTCTATTTAGACTAAATTCATCTACTTTTCATCATTTCAGTGTCCATTAGGGTATAGAGATACTTTCACATTGAAGGTATACCCTAGGGACATTTTGATAATTTTTTTAAAAATTAAGTCCTAGATAGTAACCGGGATATTTTTATGCCAAATGTGCATATTTAGGATAGGTTCATATAGTTCTCATCTTTTTAGCGCTCATTAGGTTTATCAGGATACTTGTACATCGAAGGTATACCCTAGAGATATTTTGGTAATTTTTCTCAGTGGGATGCTTTTATGCTAAAATTGAATTTTTAGGATTAGTTTAGACTTCTAAGGTTATTCTAAGGTCTGTTAGGGTTATCTGGATATTTTTATATCAAAGGTATACCTTAAGGGCATTTTAGTAATTTTTTATTAGGACATTTTTATGACGAAGGTGAACATTTAGATTTGGTTTAGCCTTTTGTAATCAATTTTGAGTTTTTTAAGGTTACCGAGATGCTTTTACGTCAAAGGTAAATCCTAGGGGCATTTTGATAATTTTTCTCACTAGGATGCTTTTATGCCAAAAGTGAATTTTTACGATTAATTAAGGCTTCTAAGGTCTTTGTAGTGTCCGTTAGGATACCGAGATACTTTCACGTCGAAGGTATACCTTAGGGGCATTTTGGTAAATTTTTTAGATA
>JBBYHO010404255.1:37605-80648 GCA_038382025.1 Adansonia gregorii
ATTTAGTGCTTGTAGCATTACTAAGATACTTTTATGTCAAAGGTATACCTTAAGTGCATTTTGGTAATTTTTTAATCGAGAGACTTTTATGCCGAGGGTGAATTTAGTTTAGCCTTCCTAGATCATTTCAAGGTCCATTAGGATTACCGAGATACTTTCATTCAAAGGTATATCATAAGGGCATTTTCATAATTTTTCTTTGAGTCTAGTATTAGATATGCATTAGGATGCTTTTAGGCCGAAAGTGCATATTTAGGGTAGGTTTGCCTTTTTTCAAGCATTTTTTAGTCCTTAAGGGGTTACTAAGATCTTTCACATCGAAAGTATATCTTAAGGGTATTTTTGTAATTTTGCATTAAAATCAAGTCTTATGTGAATACTGAGATACTTTTACTTTTGAAGTATACATTAAGAATAGATTCATGATATTGGACCATTTTAGGTCTTAGGGTCGATATTTTTAGTAAAATCATGTTTTTGTAATTAAGGTAATGTCTCTTAATTAAATTAATATGTAGAATTCCTACCAAAATATGTATTTTAATAATGAGATATCCTTTTCAAAATGAAAATCAAGATTTTTCAATTCTTGTGAAAATAAAACCTTTTGTAACCCACAGGTTGTGCAGCGGAGTATCCTAGAGAATGATAAGATCTTCATGTTCTTTTGGTTCTCTGAGATGATATGTAAGATATTTTGATTTTCATCATTAGGATAATAAATTTGCTTAATAAAATATTATGGGAATCATAATTAAATACCAAATATTGAAACCAAATAAAAATAAAAATTTATGTTGACATGAGATTAATAAGGTACCGATCATTGGGCATCACGAGAAAGTCAATCCTTACTTGTGATTGTAACTGATTCTTGGACCCTTTCAAGCGATCTCTGGTATGAGTGAAGACTTCAGAGTTTGTTTTTATGGGTTTGGTTTCATAATCCTTAAAATATAAACTTCGGTAGGTGTCCAATCTCACCTGGCCTAAATAAGATTAGTGGCGACTCTAGAAAAATGGTCATTTCATAATAACTATTTAGAGTTAAGTCGAGTGAGCAATTCATCTTGACAACTCAATCCTCAAACAAAACAAGTAAAGAATAATATGATAATAAAGATATCCTTAATTTAAAATATAAATAATGATATATGGATATATATAAAAACAAGGGATACATTTACCATTTTAGGTTGGGCTAGTTAAGATTCGTATTTAGGCCATGTTGTGACAAGAACACCATCAAAAGCGATAGGATATCTATTGGGGAATCATCGAGATTAGTCAAAAAGACAATAAATAAGGGTAAGGAGAATGAGGTGAATGTTGTTGGTGAAAATCATGCTAGGTTTAATCGAAGTCTGTATCCAGCATAGCCTATGTAGCTCTTGAGCATGGTGAATATGGGTCTTAATCTTTACTCCCCTACACCATAATTAGTTCACACCGCTAGGTTTGGTTCAGCAATGAGCTTTGCGCCATATCTTGCTTAAAAATGTGACCCAAAGTGCACAACTTTATAACATGAATAATGGGAGAGCTCCAAACAATCAATAAGCACCTTGAGAAAGAGAGCACTTTGAACCACTCCTTTACTTGTATAAAAAGATTTCCTTTTGCGAATTGGTAGGTAATCTAGTGGCCCCAGTATTCACAAACCTAAGATCACCACCATACCCTAGATGGTATGAGAATGCTTATTGTGAATACCATGCTAGCATGCAAGGCCATTCTATTGAGAACTGCACTTCACTTAAAAGAAAAGTGTAGGGCTTACTAGAAAAAAAAGAGTGATCAAGGTTGAACAAGGGCCTTGACCAAATGTTGGAGCCAATCCACTCCCTATTCATGCCGAACCGATAATGAATGCAATAACTGGTGGGAAAAGTCATTAGGTCAAAAAAAGCATTAGGAAAGTCAAAACCTTGATGAGCAAGGTCTCACAACCTTTCATGAAAGCATTGGAGAAACATCCTGCTGCCACTATAGTCAAGGACATAATTTGCAGCATTGCCTATCATTCTTGGAAATGGTCTAAAGGATGATGGACTAGTCCAAGATTGAGTTCTACAAGGAGTAAGCTTAGCACATCGATTCATCTATTAATGCCACAGATAAAGAGAGGCCTATGGATGATCAGATCCCAAGTTATCTGTGTTATGGGCAAGAAAAAGAAAGCTAATAAAAGTTTTAGGCAACATGCTTTGAGATAGATAGAGAGGGTTACCCAGATTCATCCCTTATGGACAGAACAAGAAATGATTGTTAGATTCATTGGCACATTGCAAGCCCCTTATTACGAAAAGGTAGCAAAAAGCTTCTGAAAGAGATTTGCAAAGGTATTCATACTCTGTCGGATGACTGATGAGGCCATGAAAAATGAATTGGGTAGAAAAAAATATCTATAAAGACAAAGAGAAAGGAAAAATAAAGGTAGTCAACAACTAAAATTTGGCACTAAAGCTAATTTATCTCAAACTCGTGCTATGTTAGACCGAAAGAGAATGGTCATTGAAGAAAACTATGAGATTGTAGAAAACATAAAAGAATTTAGAATATCGATGAATTTGGTTTGGCAAATCCTGGTGCAAGCTAAGCCACTTGATGCAGTCAAGAAGATATGGAAAAATTGATGACTTTTACAATTTCCCTACTATTTACGTCCATACTCATCAAACATGCAAGAGTTTTATGCTTGCTACAAAGGATAATGAATGAGGGTAGCATCGAATTCTATGATGAAAAACAAACCCTGCTATCAACATGTGCCCACTTTTAAAACTTTGGATGATCTGAAAGGCATAGCACACTTAACTTAAAAATAAATGATGGTTAGTTATAGTCTAGCCTTTGTGTTATCCCTTGATTAGGGTTTGTATTAGGCATGATAATATGAATAGGAGAGAGACCTCAAGTAAATAGCTCATCCAACCGATCTCAAATGGCCATCACGAAGTGGCTATAAACTTAGAGTCGCTATCTATCATATCAAGCTAGGTAGGATCAGATGCCTATTAAAAAAAATTCTGAGTTATGAAACTCAAAACCTTGATTTCAAGGCCTACAAAGTCTAGAGATTCATTCGTTGGGTTTAGGAGTTGGTTATGCATGGGGAAGGATTAGCACCCCCTCCAATGCCCAAAATCAATACTTACTAACTATGTATCACTTTGGCTCTGCTTAATCAGTTCCATTTTTGTCAACATTTAGAAATAATTCCCTTTTATGCATGAGGTTTTGCAAAACTATAGATCCAGGTTGTTAAAGAAAATTAAATCACCTATGTGCCTTGGAGGTATGAGAAACATAGGGATTTTTATGAAAATATTGTCCAGATTAGATTTTGGAAATTTGGATGTTTCATATTAGGCATTGGAAAGATATCGACATGGAACATTATCTTGTAAATTTTATGGGAAAACAGATTTTAAATATGAATGCACAATAGTCATTACAAAATGGAAACATGTTATAAGATGACAAAGAATATAATTATATCATAAACAAGTAATCATAAATACAAGAGCGCAAAAAGAAGGGATGATCAAAATGTATCTCATAATTGCCTTTGATTATTGAAGAACAACTGAGATGAGAATTTTACAGATTTGTCTAGATTCAATGGTGATTTGAGGGTCAATGATGATTTTAATCAAAGCAATCTGAGGCATCTAAAAGAGAGAAAATTTTGGATTTGGATTTTTGATGTAAAGTAAGGTTAAAGTATCCCCAAAGATAGAGTTGGGAAAATATTAGGAATAAAGCAAGAATTTAGATTTTTAATTAAAAATAGGGTTGGGGTGTCCCCTTAGAGTCATAGAGTTAGAGTTTCTCCACTGGCAAAAATTTTAATATAAAATCTTTTTTTTTTGTATTTTAGCCTTGATTCGAGTAGAAAAGGCGGGTGTTGTAGGGGGAACCAATTGGATGCAATTTGATACATTCAAACATCTAGATAAAAAAGATTCAAAAATTAAGTTAAAAAAAGGGGATAGCATCATGTCATCTCCATTCCTAGATTTTTTTAGGTATATCTAAAGGCTTTAGAGGGTAAATGAGGTACCATTGAAAAGTTAACTCGATAAGGTTTAATATAAAATATTCCAAAAATCCTAGAAAATTTTTTTCCAAGCAGAATTATTTTTTAAAGTTAAGTCTATCTCGACACTAGTAGCATGTACAAGGAAATAGGATGATAGACTTTCGAAAATCATTCCAAGCTTATATGAAATTGTTAGATCATGAATAATTTCGAAAAGAAAATTTTGTTAACTTTTTAGGAAAAATATTTGAAAATTTGTAAAAATCATCTGATGGGCCAAAATGGCCCAAACAGAATGTTGCACACTGGTTCTAGAGGTTTCAGAAAGAAAGGTTTGAAAAATCATATCTCCCTTGTCTAGGATGACCTGAGAGCAAATAAGACACCGTTAAAAAGATAATTCGATTCCTTTTAAGGGAAAAATGTTAGAAAAATCAAAGCAAATATTTTATGGGTTGAAAATAACTTTTCAAATTTAAACTACAGTGTTGCTAGGGCATAAATACAAGGATTCTTTGATATTTGGGTTTCTTGATCCCTATACCCATCTGAATGACTTTGACGACACCATGAAAAGTGGCCTTTGATACCTCTTTTTTTTATTTTTCTTTAATATAGCCCATGGGCATTTCAAACCACCTTAATTTTTTGGTATGGCGCTACATCACATAATAGTGCCTGATGACATGGCACTTGGCAGTTATCCCTAAATATTTATTTTAATTTTTAATTTTATCATCCTTTAATTGAGTCTTGGGTGCCAAAACTGGGTTGGACAATATAAGATGTCTATAGTTGCCCCTCTTTGGCCGTTACTACATATTAGGAATAGGGCAAAGACAAATAGACACCATTTGTTTGAGTGGGATGATAGTTTCGTGTGCTTGCTTGGAATTAAAGAGTTACTTTAGTATCATGTTGAGATAGGTTAAATATACTTGTAAAAAAAGATATTTTGATGAGTTTTATAGGGTTTGACCTTCCTACTAGGTTATTTTTCTAGGTTTAACACTAAAAAAATGCCATTAACTTCTGTGGGTTTCAAGGTAGGCAAAGAAATATGTCCCGCTCTTTGTGGACTTAGGTAGACAGGTGCTACTAGCTTATGTAGGCTTTAACGTAAATAAAGAAAGACGTCCAACTCTTTATGGACTACGGTCGATTCGTGCTAGCAACTTCTTGTATAGGTGTTAAGGTAAATAAAGAAAAATGTCCAACTCTTTATAAACTATGGTAGATTCATGCTAGCAACTTATGTGGGCTTAGATAAGTGTTCGACTTTCTGAGAACTGAGGTAGGTAGGTGCCACTAGCTCGAGTGGGCTTTGATAAGCGTCTTGCTCTTTAAGGATTGAGGTAAATAGGTGCCACTAGCTTTCGTGGGCCTTGATAAGCATCTTACTCTTTGATGATTGAGGTAGGTAGTGCCATCCACTTTTATGGCTTTCATAAGCGTCCTACTCTTTAATGATTGAGGTAGGTAGGTGCCATCAGCTTGTATGGGCTTTGAGGTAAATAAAAAAAGACATCTAGCTCTTTATGAACTAAGGTAGATAGCTGCCAACAGCTTGTGTAGGCTTAGATAATGTCTTGCTCTTTGAAGACTGAGGCATGTAGGTGCCACCAGCTTGTGTGGGCTTTGAGTAGGTAAGCATTCTATTTTTTAAGGACTGAAGTGGGTAAGTACCACTAGCGTATGTGGGCTTTATGGTAAGTAAGGAAATACATCTTGCTATTTGAAGACTAGAAGAAAATGGATTTAGATACCTTTCTTGGGTGACTTTCAATGAGCATGTAAGGTCAAAGGTACTTACCTAAAGCCTTTCAAGGTTTTTTGAAATCAAAAAATTGTACCTTAGTTTTTCTACAAATTTGACCTATGTAAACAAGAGCTGGTACCAGTAGGATGTTAAATGTTGCATAATGCATAGGGATGAAAGTGCTTGTCTAAATGATACAAAGGTAATGCCTTTAAAAGCCTAATCTATTAGTCAATTTTGGCCTTTTTTGATTTTGATAAGGTGGCTTTTTGCTCAAGATTTGCCAATCTTACCTATATTTCTAGAGGCTTTGAATGTTAAGTTTATCCCTTCTTCAAAGGTACGAAGGTTTATGATCACTTAGTGGGAGGAGGTTTTGAGCATGTTTTCAAGATATGAGGTCTTAGGGAAAGACCGGTTATGGCCTCAAGAGATCATTCTTAGACTTAAGACATGAAACAAAGCTCCTACAAAGTTCTATCTTTCCAAGTAATGCTAGTAAATCTAGTTATCAATTATGTTTATCTATCAAGCATTCTTATTTAAATGATAAACATGATGCGACATGGAATACAGGGTTACAAAAAGATTTTATGAGAAATTAAGTAATTGTATTATTATTCAAAGAAAGAAGGTACAAGTTATGACAAACTTATGAGATTGTAAAAAATTTTGAAATACAAAAAAGATAAGAGAAGTCTTCATGATTGATTTGCTTTAATGCAAGTGACATGAATTCTTCACTAAGTGATTTTGAAGATTTTTTTCGAGTAATTAATCCTTTTGGTGTTGGTCCACTCATAGGAAGATTCCTTAGATTGCCCCATGGTAGGATAGGGCCCTCAAAACTAGGTAGTTTCCATTTTTTGAATATAGGTGTCAATAAGGTTTAGTGGGGTTTGGTCAGTGTAGAACCAATGAGTTAGGTTTTGACTTGGTGTCTTGATCAAAGATATGAAAAAGGATCTAGTTGCTTAAGCTGCCCTCTGGAGTTTTCAACTAAAAATGGTTTTCCTTTTTTTTTCTTCTTTTTTTTTGTTTGATTATGTTTGTTTTTATTTTTTTGGGTATTTAATTTTTTTTAAAGAATGGTATGCGGAGGACTAATAAAATGGCCTTTTGAGTTTTCATCCTAAAGTTCTTTTAGGCATATTATTTCTTAACAGAATAAAAGTTCACAGGGTTGGGTAGGTCACTACCATCCATCTCGGTTAAGATTAGCCCTCCTCCGAAGAATACATGTTTCACCATGTATAGTCCTTTCTAATTTAGGGTTTATTTTCCATGAGCATCTTAATGGATCAGAAGAATATGTTTGAGTACGAAGCCACCTTCTCGAAATTGGTAAGGATAGATATTTTTGTTATGGGCCTTCATCATTCGCTTTTGATACCTATGACAAATGGCTTTAATTCTTTTCTCTTCAATGAGATTAAGTTGCTCATATCAGTTCTTAACCCATTCAGCTTTTCCAAGCTGGGATTCTAGCAAGACTCTAAATAAAGGGATTTCAACCTTGATTGGCAAGACAACCTCTATGCAGTAGACCAAAGAGAATAGGGTAGCACCCGCGAAAGTACGTATTGTTGTGCGATAGGCATGTAAGGCAAAAGGCAACTTTTCATGCCAATCTCTGCATGTCTCGGCCATCTTTCTAACTATCTTCTTGATATTCTTGTTTGGCTACTTTAACTACCCCATTTATTTTTTTTTGTATTGGATGAAGATGTAGAATCTTGAACTAAGAACAAATTGCTTGCATTATTTTGTTTTTCAGATTACTTGCATTATCAATAATGATCTGGTTGAGAATACCATATCTACAAATGATGTCCCATTGTACAAATTTTCACACGATAGATCTAGTGACATTAGCATAGGAAGCTACCTCTACCCACTTGGTGAAATAATTGATTGTGACTAAAATGAAGCTGTAGACACCTAATTTTGTCTGGGCTATCTGCCTTCGAAAGTCCCAAGTATCCAGAACGAAAATGTAGTGGCCACTCTGATGGAGGTCAACTTCCACCAGAGCAGTTTCACATTTTTGTAATTTTAATCAGTCACGTGTAAATAACTATATATACACATTATGGAAAAATCTATTTTCTCGGGTAAAAATAAAGAATCCATGAAGGAAAAAAATTTGTTTTTGAACAAGTTCTTAACAAATTTTGGAAATTACCTTTGCAGATGATCTCATGGTCAATTTTTCTATTTTTAGAAATTTCTTGGGATTTTTTTGAAAAACTCGAGAAATTGGTGGTCGGGTATTTTTATCGACACCGATGTGGTTTTACGCCGAAATATCATAAATATTCAAGGAAAATTCATATTGATATTTCATACCACATGGTGTCGAGTTGCTTATTTTTGTAATTAATTTTGAATTTTTTTCACAGTATCACGAGTGTTGTACTCATAAAATTTTTTTGATAAAATTATTTCAAATTTTGAATTTTAAATTTTTATCTTTACCATTTTGTAAATCAATATTTTGAATAATATATTTTATTTAATTCATTTTTTTATAAATTTTAATGTATTCTTTGAAATTTTTCTATCTTAAAATACGAGTTTTCTTTTAATCTGTAAAATTTTTAGTAGAATTTTCTCAAATTTTAAACCTTAAAATTCCTTAAATATTTTCGTTTAACCATGATCGAATCAGTTTTTAAAAATTCAATTTATTTTTTGAGTTGTGAATTTTTTTTTCCAAATAACAGATTTCTTCCATAAAGGTTTTCTTGGAATATTTACAAGTTTTGGATTTTCTTTTTTTCTCTTTGTTTCTTGCACATAAGACTTCTCAAAAACTTTCTTTTTTTGATCCAATACTTGAAATCATTATAAATTTTTTATTAGTTTTATTAATTTTATTTTGTGCAAAATCTCCTTAATGGGCCTAAAACTTTCAAAATTTGCAAATAAGCCTATTTAGCCCAATAATTTCTCAATAAGCCCAATGACCTTGCCAAGCCTATTTTCTTGATTTTTTATCAAGTCTAGTTCATTCTCTAAAAGCCTACTAAGCCTATTTAATCTCTAATTTTCCAACAAAGTCCACTAATCTTGTTCTTTTTAATTTTATGTCAATTATTTTGATTCAAATTTTCTTGGAATTTTGATTAGAATTTTTATATGATTAAATTCTTAATTGGATTTATTATATGGAAATTTATTCAGTACATGAATTTTAATTTGTTATCATTTTTTTCATAGAACTTCTAATAAGGCTTTTCATTCACCTTGATTGCATTTCTTTCTTTGCTTCAAAGATTATTTCTACCTATAAATTTATAGTTTAAATTTTGCTTTTACTTAATTAATTTTATAATTTGCCAATTTAGTTACATGAAACCTAATTTGGTTGGAATTAAATTCTTTTCCAATTGATTTAGTTTCATTCCAACTAATTCCATTAAGTTAACCAAAATCATCATTTCACCTAAAATAGTATAATCATGACAATGGAGATCGTAGCTTGTAAGAAAATATAGGCATGGGCTTATGACAACATTTATTACTTTTTCCAACCTAACAAGTAAACTAAAATATCAAGCAAATAAAAAAAAGAAATTATGAAGAAAAAAGAGTGAAATTCGACCAAGAAGGATTTTTACCCTCCTTGGCCGAATCATCCTCCCCTATTTATAGGGGAAGATGTTTTCTTCATGGGGTTTTTTAGTTTTAGAGACCAAAAGAAAAGACTTAAAAAAAGGAAAATACTTGAAAAAAATTTCAAAGCTTTGTTAAGGTATACATCTCCACTCAAATCTTTGGAGTTTTATTTGTTTGATACATTTTTTTCTTCTGTTTGATAAGCCAAAAATGTGCTTAAGGTTATGGATTGGCCATGAACTAATTTACTTGATTTTATTTTATTTTTTCTTTTCTTTTTTTAGTAAATTATTTCCTTCATGAATCATGCTTATTTGATATGATGTTGGTTTTGGTGTTGTGTTTGTCATATATATGTTCATATATATTTTATTTCTTTTAATGTTTTCTTGTTATTATGGTGAAATCATATGTTTATATACTTATTTTGTAATTTTATCATATAATGGTACTAATTTGTGTTAAATGAAATATGAATTTGTGATTATTGAGTTTAAAAAAGTTGACTGGTAGATTATTTAGGTGTTGGTCAAAATTCATAATTGTATATATGTTTTTGTGGTCATGTTGTAAATATAAAAAGTTTATGGGCTAATCCAAAAAAATAAATAAAAATAAAAAAAATCTTTGTTTGGACCTCTATGTTTGGCTGAAGTACACTTGCATTCTTATAACTGTATTTTATGCATTTATCAAGTTAAAATACATTTTGTTTAGTTTAGAGTCTTTTGTAATTTTAAGAAGTTTAGGGACCTTTGTGTAAATATTAAAAAATTTATTCTAGAGTCAGAAAGAAGTGACCAAATTTTGCTTGTCATCTTTTATGTGACTTTTGTGATTATTTTGATTCATTTGAAGCTTAATTTTACATTTTAATCATGTAAGGGCCAATTTGTAATTTTAGGAAAGTTTAGGGACTAGTTTGTAAATAATAGAAATTTTTGTCGTATGGTCAAAGGTTTGATCGAAAGCTTCATGGATAACTTGGAAATTGATTTTGGATCTTTCATATCATGCTCAAGGTATTTTCCACACTTTAGGGGGTATTTTGTAATTTTTTAAAATTTAGGGGCTAGTTTACAAATAATGAATTTTTTTTTTCTAACCAAAGGTGTTTGACCGAACCTTCTTATGGATGTTCGTCATGATTTACATGCTGGTTTTTACCTGATTAAGTGTATTCTATGATGATTTAGGCTTTTTCTTTTGTGTAGGTACTTAAGTATAAAATTGAGAAAGTTTAGGGACCTTTAAGAAGTTTGGCATTTTTAGGACAAAATGGTTATCTTTACCATGAAATCATCCACTTAAATTATTTTAAATATTTGTAGCATCCCATTGGTTTTTTTGGTGAGGTGCTAAAAATATTAAAAAAACCTTTCGTATTTTTTGGTTCTCCATCAGGGTACGAAATGTAATTTTTGAAAATTTAGGGACTTAATGGTATTTTTGCATGTTAGGTTATTTTAAAATTTAAACTTCTCATTTAGGGTGTTTTTGGGTAAAAAAATAATATTTTTTTTGCTTTTTAAATCACTTTAGGAGTAATATTTAATTTTGAAAAATTTAGGGACCCATTAGTAATTTTCATACTTTAGGACATTTTTGTAATCTAAATTACCTATTTAGAGTAAAAATCATCATTACTTGCTCTTTAGAGTTCTTTAGAGGTACCGAGATACTCTCATGTCAAAAGTATAACCCAAGAGCATTTTTATAATTTTTCTCATCAAGATGCTTTTATGCCAAATGTGAATGTTTAAGGTTCCTTTAGCCTTTCTAGGTCTTTTTTGAGTCCATTAGGGGTGCGAGGTATTTTGATTTTGAAAGTATACTGAAAGGACATTTTTATAATTTCCCTTATCAAGTGCCTTCGTGTCGATGGTAAGATTTAGGAATATTTTAATTTTTCTTAGAATTCAATCCTAAGTAGTTACCGACTGCCTTAGTGTCGATGGTAAGCCTCAGGAAAATTTTAATTTTCCTTCGAACCCAATCCGAAGTTGTTACTGGGTGCCTTAGTTTCAATTATAAGCTTTAGGAATATTTTAATTTTGCTTAGAACCCAATCCTAAGTAGTTACTAGGTGCCTTAGTGTCGATGGTAAGCCTTAGGAATATTTTAATTTTCTTCAGAACTCGATCCTAAGTAGTTATCGGGTGCCTTATTGTCGATGGTAAGGCTTAGGAATATTTTAATTTTCCTTAGAACTAAATCCTAAGTAGTTACTAGGTGCTTTAGTGTCGATGGTAAGCCTTAAGGATATTTTAATTGTTCTTAAAACCTAGCCTTAAGTAATCACTGGGTTTTTCTATGCCGAAGGTATATGTTAAGGATAAGTTCATTTTTCTTTATCTTTTTAGTCCTTAGATTTGAATTAATACTTTAATGTCTAGACCGAGTCATAGGTCTTTTATTTTTGTATCAAATAAAATTCGTATGTCTTTGTAAAGTAAAGGCAATGTCTCAGAGTTAGAGTAATGCGTGAAACTCCTCCCACCCATATGTGGTAGGGGTTTTACAGATCATTCTAATGACGAGATACCCTTTTCAAAATGGAAATCAAGAATTTTATACAAATAAAAACCTTTCACATTCTGCCAGGTACTTCAGTAGGATGTGAAAGACATTTTGGTTTTCTATAACTTTTTATGTCCCTTCTATTTTTCGTTAGGGTGTAAAAGGGAATAATAAAAACTTTCATGTCCAATTGTTTTTCAGGTGGGGGTGCGTAAGATGTTTCGATTTTCAAAATGCAAAACCCCTGCCTTGTCCACACTATATTGCTAATCGCCAAGCTTGATCCTATTAAGTATTTGTGTGACGTCCTTACCTTGTCCAAGAGGTTAGCTAGATGGCAAGTTATGCTTTATGAGTACAATATCATGTATATGAATTAAAAAGCCATCGAAGGTAGTGCAATACTAGACTTTTTGGCAAGTCAAGCAATAGATAACTATCAGCCTTTAGATTTTGAGTTTCTTGATAAAGATTTGATGTGCATATCTAAGGTAGAGAACACTGTCAAGTGTGGTCGCCATGGAAAACGTACTTCGATGGAGCATCAAATGCACAAGGGCATGGAATTGGTGTAATTCTCATCTCACCTAAGGGGAACCATTGCCCTTTCAAAGCCAAATTGAACTTTGATTGCCGTAATAACATAGATAAATATAAGGCCTGCATCATGGGACTCCAAGCAACCATTGAAAAGGGTATTTGAACACTACAAGTGTTTGGAGATTCAGCCCTCATTATTTATCAACTAAAGGGAGAATGGCAAACATGTGATATTAAACTGATCCACTATAGGAATCTAATATCAGAGCTAAAGAAAGAGTTTGATATATCAGCTTTCAATACCTACCTTAGGAAGAGAACCAAATTTCTGAGGCCTTGGACATTTTATCATCCATGCAAAAAGCCAATCGAGAATTGTATGTCACTCTTATTCAAAAGAGCATCTATACATCTCTGGTATATTATCAAAATGTTAAAGAAGAGAAAGATGGTTTGCCATGGTATCTTGACATCCTTTAATACATCAAGGATCAACGATACCCAAAAGATGCCATCGAAACTAACAAGAAAACCATCAAATGATTAGCTACAAACTTCATTTTGGATGGTGGGATTTTGTACAAGAAAGGCTAGGATCAGGTGTTACTCTGATGCGCGGATGCCTCTAAAGCCAAAAGAATACTTGAAGAAGTTTTTGAAGCAGTTTATGGTATGCATGCTAACAGACACTAAATGGCAAGACAAGTCATGCTATCAGGGTACTATTGGTTGACTCTTTAAAAGGATTACATTAATTATGCATGAAAGTGTCACAAATGCCAAATCTATACTGACAATATCCATATCCTTCCAACACCTCTACATGTTAGGACAACTCCATGGCCTTTTTCTATATAGGGCATGGACATGATTAGACCAATTATCCCTAAGACTTTTAATGGGCATTGCTTTATTTTAGTCACAATTGATTATTTCACCAAGTGGGTAGAGGCAGCTTCTTACGCCAATGCCACTAGATCTATCATATGCAAATTTATAAAACGAGACATCATTTGTAGATATAGTATTCTAAACAGATCATAATGGATAATGCACATAATCTGAAAAGCAAGATGATGCAATCAATCTGCTTTTAATTTAAGATTTAGCATTGAAACTCCATCCTATACTATCCAAAAATGAATGGGCAATTGAAGTAGGCAATAAGAATATTAAGAAGATAGTTGAAAAGATGGCTAAGTGTATGAAGATTGGCATGAAAAGTTACCTTTTACTTTACATGCTTATCGCACGGCCGTATGAACTTCTACAGTGCTACCCTATTTTCCTTGGTTTACAGCATGGAGGTTATCTTACTAATCAAAGTTGAAATCCTTCACTTAGAGTCTTGATGGAATCCCAACTTGAAGATGCTAAATGGGTTAAGAGCCGATATAAGCAACTCAATCTCATTAAAAAGAAAAAAATTAAAGCCATTTGTCATGGGCAGTTGCATCAAAAATGTATGATAAGGGCCCATAATGAAAATTTCTATCCTTGCCAATTCTGAGAAGGTGACTTGGTACTTAAACAAATTCTCCTAATCCATAAAAATGCTCAAGAAAAATGAACCCAAATTAAAAAGGGCCATAAGTGGTGAAATGTGTATTCTCTAAAGGAGCCTTAATCTTAATCGAGATGGATGGCGGTGACCTACCTAACCCTGTGGACTCTAATTTTGTTAAGAAATACTATGCCTAAAAGGACTTTAGGATGAAAACCTAGAAAGGGCACTCTATTAGTCCTTCATCAACCATTCTCCAAAAATAAAAACAAAACAAAACAAAAAAAGAGAAATAAGAAAGAAAAGAAAATCAGCTTAAGTTGAAACTAAAAGGGCAATTTAAGTGACTAGACCCTTTTACTCCATATTCACAACTCTGATCAAGACCTAACCTATCTGTTCTATGTTGACCAACCCCACCAAACCTAATCCACATCTGCACTTGAAAAATGGAAACTACCTAACTATGAGGCCCTTACCCCACCAGGGGCAATCTAAGGGATCTTTTTATTAGTCAATCGGCATTAGAAGGATTGATTGCTCGAGAGAAATCTTTAAAAACACTTAGTGAAGAATTCATGTCTTTAGCATTAGAGCGAATCAACCAGGAAAACTTCTCTTATCTCTTTTGTATTTCAACATCATTCATAATCTCATAAGTTTGTCATAGCTTGTACCATTTTTCTTGGAATGAAAATACAATTACTTGATTTCTTATAAAATCTTTTTGTAACCTTGCATTTCATATTGCATTATGTTTATCATTTAATTGATAATTCTTAATAAGGAAACAAAACTAATAACAGGATTGCCTAGCATTACTTGAAAAGGTAAAACTTTATGGGAGCTTTGTTACATGTCTAAACACTAAGAATGAACTCTTATGGCCACAACCGGTCTTGCCTTGGGACCCTATATCATAAAGTGTGCTCAAAACCTCCTCCTAATAAATAATCATGGACTCCTATACCTTTGAAGAAAAAACAACTTAAATTCAAAGTCTCTTGACATCTAGAGCAAAATTGAAAAACCCTGAGCAAAAGGCCATCTTATCAAAACCAAAGAGGGCCAAAACCAAACACTAAATTGGCTTTTAAAGTCATTACCCTGGCATCATTTAGACAAGCACTTATATCCTCATGCATTATGCAGCATTTAACACCTTACAGGTATTAGCTCCCGTATACAAAAGTCAAATTTATAAGAAACCTAAAGTATAATTTTTTGATTTTGAAAAACCTTAAAAACCCCAAATAAGTACCTTTGGCCCTATGTGCTCATTGAAAATCACCCAAGAGGGGTATCTAAACTTATTCTTTTCCAGTCCTCAAAGACCAAGATGCCTTTCCTGACTCATTAAAAAACCCACATAGGCTGGTGGCACCTACCTACAAAAATCCTCAAAGAGCGAGACACAAACCTATCATGAAGCCCACATAGGCGAGTGGCACCTACCTACCTTAGTCCTCAAAGAGTAGGATGCCTACCTACTTTAAAGCCCATAAAGATAGTGGCACCTACCTACCTCAGTCCCTAAAGAGTAGGATGCCTACCTAGTTAAGCCCACACAAGCTAATGGCACTTACCTACCCTAGTAGGGTAGGACATATATCTACTTTAAAGCCCACACAAGCTGGTGGCACTTACCTACCTCAGTCCTCAAAGAGCAAGACGCTTACCTATAATGAAGCCTATATAGGCTGGTGGCACTTACCTACCTTAGTCCTCTAAGAGCAAAATGCTTACCTACCATGAAGCCTACAAAGGCTGGAGGCACTTGTTTATCTTAGTCCATAAAGAGCTAGACATATTTCTTTAGCTACCTTGAAGCCCATACAAATTGATGGCACTTATTTGGGATTAAACCAAAAAAAAAACCTAGTAGGAAGGTCAAAACCTTACAAAGCTCATCAAAATCTTCTTTTTTGTGAGTTATTCAACTCAGCTTGATGTGATACTAAATAGCTCCTACTTCTCTGTAGGCACACATTCATCCCATCTGAACAAAATGGTGTCTATTTGTCTTTGCCTTGTTCCTAATACTAAGCAACAGCCAAAATTAGGCAGTTGTAGACACTTTATTTTGTTTAGGCCAATTTTTGGTATCCTAAGACTTAAGTGAAAGATGATAAAATTAGAAAATAAAAGTAAAAACTGAAGGATGATTATTGAGTGCTGTGTTGCCAAGTACTATTAGCGACACGGTGCTAGGCAAAAAATTTTTTTTAGGAAGGTCTGAAATACCTATAGGTCATATTGAAGAAAAATGTAAAATAAGGCATCAAAAGCTATTTTTTCATGGTGTCACCAGAGTCATTCAGATGAGTACATGAATCAACTTCCCACTATTGATGACTAAGTTAAGGAAATTGAGAAGCCATGGGTACATGCAAGTTATATAGGTGCATAAGTATTGATATGAGGCTTTATGGTGCCAAAAACTTAGATTTTCACATGTAGTATCAATACAAGAGGGTTTCGTATCAATACCTAAGATGTGGTATTGATACTTAGCATGTTTAGGCCTTAGCAATAGCTAGAGTTATGATTTTTGGCAAAATTTATTGATACACAAGCATGAATATCGATATAAATTCACGGAGTATTGATATAGGACTCTAAGTCTCGAGACTGAAAATATTTTTTGCTCTTCATATTGATATACAACTCATTGTATCAATGCTCATGGGTAAAAAGTACCTTGTGTATCGATGCAATATGTTTTGTATCGATACACTAAGGAATTTTTACCCAATTTGAAGCACTTTTTAGCCTTCAAAAACTCGATTTAAGCAAGTTTTTACATTAAAAACTATCATAAATCATTACAAACCCCAACTATGGGCTAATAATCAAATTTAAACAACTTTTGAGAGCCTAAACCACTAACGACAAAGGTCATTTTCATAAAATATATGGTTGTAAGAAGGCATGGCAAGCATATCTCTAGTTGTAGGCTATCACAGCCTTTTTACCTCTCTACTCAGCATGGTAGAATCAATAGGAAAAACATTAGCTGAGTATAGTAGCTGAAGATGTCCCCTGGTGCAAGGGAGAATGATAAAAAATGCTCTTGCATTGTTTTCTAAAGGCATTGGCTGAGCATTGAATAAAAAAGACTTCTAGCTACCTCAAAAAAGTACCTTCAGCCATTTTTAAGAAAAACTTTCTAGCAATCTCAAAAAATCTCTCCACCTATTCTTAAAAATCCTCTAGCAATCCCTAGTTCTAAAAACTCACTAAAAACACTATTTCATCACCTTTCACCCTTAACCATCCTCTATTCCCTAGCTCCCTAAAACCACCACTAAAAAACCTTCAAAAACTCAACCATTCACACATTTTCACCCTTAAAACACCTAACTAGCAACCATATTACTAGAAAGCTTATTTCTTTCATCCTTTTCTTGCTAAATAATAGCAAAAAGAGAGAAGAAACTAAGCTTAAAGTCACTACTTTAAGAAGGAAGAAAGAATTTAAGTTTTTTAGATATATTTTCTATCTTTTCCATACATTCTCTGTTTTTATCATCCACTTTATTTTAGTGAGCCCTTCTTACTACCCTGACCCTTCTAAGACTCTCATGCATTATTGTTGTCTTGGTTATGGTAGTCTTAGAATCTTAATGACCTTCTAGACACCTTGATGTTGTTTGGATATATAAAATCACCACTTTATTTTTGTCATTGCACAGCCTCTATTCATGCATTTTTGCTATGCTCTTTCCATATTCACATATCCATCTTATATTTAGATGGTTACCTTAACATGTCCTATGTATGTTCATATATTTTCTTATGTTTTAAGGAGTTTCATGAAATAAAAATGTTGTCTTGATAACTCTAGCATCCATTCTTTTGTTTAAACATATTCATATCATCTTCATGCACCCTATTTATCATTTTCATGCATTTTTTTCACTTACTTTCATGGCAAAATGTCATCCTGATATGTTTTCATGTTTAATCCATATTTACTATTGCATGCATTGTATTTTATTTATGACATCTCCATTAATACACATGCTTGTTTCCTAAAGAATCGAATTTTCAAAAAAATCCCTAAGTTAAGTTCATGCTACCTTCGATAGATGAAAAATAGCATGGATTTAATGTTTTTATGAAGTTGGTATTCCAATCTATCGCAACATACCCTGGGTGAATCCTCGCGAATTTATAGGTGTATACGACTTAAAATATTTTTCTGACTAGGAAATGTCCTCTTGACTGAGACTTTTCCTTTGTAACATGATGAGAATGAGAAAGTACAGATTCTCGACTTATGATACAGTGAGGGGGACCATAAGATGAATTGCTTATCTTATTGGTCTCAGATGACCATCACAAAGTGGCCAACGCTTAGAGTTGCCATCAATCATTTTGGGCTAGGCATGATCGGATGCTTATTGAAACCTATATATCTTGAGTTACGAAACTTAAAACATCGATCTCATAGTCTGCATGGTAGAAAAATTCACATTTGAGTTCGAGAGTTAGTTAGGCATAATGAGGCATGAACTTATTTGCGAAGCACAAAATTGATACCTTACTAGTTATGTTTTATCTTAATTTTGATTCTTTCAATCTTAACTCGTCATTATTTTAATATAACCCTCTTTTAATGCATGAATTTTATAAAAATACAAATCCAGATTTTGATGAAAAGATTTAATCTCATGTACGCCCCAGATAGATGGGGAATATAGAAATTATTAATAAAAATAACCTCTAGATTTTACATTGAACATGGAATATTCCATTTTAGGCACTAGAGAAATACCCATACAGAACATCACCTTTCATTTTACTTGAAATGATTTGACAATATGAATGCAAATAATCATCACAAAGAAATCACGTTAGCCAGGCAACGAATAAAGTAACATAACATGAACCATTCAATGTAATGATAAAAAAAAGGATGGACTATTGGAATTTATCTCGCATTGGTATCTATTATGTAGGAATAATCGAATCGATAATTTCTGAGATGGATCTGTTTCTTGAAAAAATGAGGTTTTTTTGAAGAAAAAAATAGGCTTAACTCTTGACATATTCATGGAAATTCAAGAAAAAAATTTAATTATAGTTAAAAGACAAGGTTAGAGTATCACCTCAAAAAAATGAGGTTAGAGTATCCCCGAGGATGATGAATAATTTTGACAAAGAAAGATTTTTAAATCTTAACAATTTTGTAAAAGTGGGGTTAAAGCATCCCCTCGGAAGGTCGTGGTTAGAGTATCCCTATGGATACAAATAATTTTTACAAAAGAAGATTTTTAAATCTTGATAATTTTGAAAAGTGAGGTTAGAGCATCCCCTCAAAAGGTCGAGGTTAGAGTCTCCTTGTGGATGACAAATAATTTTGACAAAAAAAGTTTTATAAATCTTGACAATTTTGAAAAGTGGAGTAAAGTATCTCTTCAGAAGGTCAGGGTTGAAGAATTCACAAAAGTGACATGTCTGACACTCTTTAGAGAAGTTGAGTTGAAAAACTTAGGTTGAGAAAACTTTGTGATTTAGAAAATAAGTGAACATTTTGATGACTTTGGCAAAAGAAATTATTATGAACGAGGATGGAAAAGAAGTAAAATATACTCATGCCTTGATACGACCTATAGGAGGTCAAAGCATGTTCTCAAGGCTGATCAAGGTGATATGGTGACATTCAAATGTCTCGAGATGAAGCTCGGGAAAATAACTAAATTTTGACCATAATTGAAAACAGGGGACAGCATCACACTATCGCACTTTTTGAATTTATTCTAAATTGGTTTGAAGGCTTCAAAGGGTGGATAAGATACCATTAGAAAGGTAACAAGATGAGGGTCAACTTAAAAATATTTTCAAAATCCCAAAAAATCACTTTCCTAAGGAATATATTTTCAAGTTTGGATTAATTACGCTGCTAGCAGATTATACAAGGGACAAGATGTGTCAAAATTTGGAAAATCACCTCAGACTTGTTTGGTATCAAAAAATTGAAAACAATACCTTTTTGAAAAGGGAATTTCATATTTTTTTAGAAAAAAGGTTTAAAGGATTTGGAAAAATTGTTTTATGGGTCTAAACGGCCCGGTTAAAATACAAGTTTGTTGATTCCAAGGGTTTTGGATAGTTTGATTTGAAAAATCATAACTCTTTCATTCAGAATGATTCGGGGGTGAATAAAACATTTTTTTAAAGATAATTTGATAGACTTTGAGAAAAAACTATTAGAAAGTTCATGAACAATCGTTTGGGATTTTAAGCTAATTTTTTAATTTGCTATAATCGTGCTACTAGTAGGGGATAAAGCAAAGTAGTTGATATTTTTTATTTTCTTTGTGTTTTTGGGTCCAAACTCTGGTCATTAACATTCGAATGTCCATGACTGAAGGGAAGGAGTGGCGTGGGCGTCATGAACTCATTTGCATAGCCCCAGAGTAGGTTGGGATGATGAAATAACCCGTTAATCATAACACCTAAGGTTTCGACTTAAGAATAAGGCAGAAACACTTTAGGAACAACTGCAGGGCTAATTTCATTAGAAAATCAAAAGTTTTGAGCTCGTTTAACTAGGATTCTAGATTTGGAAAACTTAATTTGCCCCAAGAATTTTTTTTAACTTTAAGGAAAATACTAAGTTTATGTTAATCTTCATTGGTTGAGGCTAACATGCTTGGCTTAGGGAGGCTTTGAAAGTCAATTTTTGACAGCCATTAAACATGGACGTAGATAAGGAGAAGATAATGAACATATAAGGGGATGGCACATAACATGAATAGGGATGCTAACTTTGCCAATGGTCTTGACAAAGAAAGTGTTATGCACGTATATCATGAAATGAACATGCCAAAAATGACAATGATTCATGACAAAATGCAAGTTAACATATAAACATGCTTGAAATATGCTGGGCTAAGGATTTGTGCATGGATTGAACATTACATGATATATGGATATGGCATAAAATACATGAACAAGAGCTATCAAAAATAATAAAGATGAAATAAGACACTTTACACATCAAAAGGGGCATCAAGACTTCTAAACCCTAAGCTACCACAACCAAAAGCCACAAGAACACATGAGCATCCTAAAAGGGTGATGGAAGAATGAAAGGCACACTAAATGATAAAGATTCTGAAAAACAAAAAATAAAAGTGATTAAGTAGGAAGTTATACCAACAAAGCTTCAATTTTTGGTCAATTGGTTGGAGCAGTAGAGATTGCTTGAATTCCCCTATATTCCTGGTTGTTAATTAGCAAGAAATGTGAGAAAAAGAAAGGCTTCGATTCTAGTATGGGTGAGGATGATTTTTCAGAGTGTATAGTGGCTTGGAATAATGTTTGGGCTATTTTCGGATGCTGAGTGAAGGGCTACAGGATTTTTTTTTAATGTGTGAATGAGTTGGGAGAGTTGAAACAAGCTAGAAAAAAAATTTTTTCAACTAAGATATTGACGACATATCTGTACTAGCACTTGGGAGCCAATTGGAAGTGTTTTTGGTCATTTCTCAAGGGGACAAAGTTGTGATAACTGATGGAATAGGGTAGCTGTAGGAAGTAATTTACTACCTATGTGATGGACATAAGGTGGCTAGTTTGATTACTGAAATCAAATACTAGCAAGTAGGATGGCTAATGGTGATCTTTGTCAACAAACAAGGGAGGAGTAGGGTATCATAGGACGTTGACCCTTTATGATCTAATTTAGACTTCAAAAAAATGTTTTGATTAACTTACAAGTCTAAATTCGTAATATGATATGGGTTTGGATCTTTTCTTATGTAAAAATGAGTTAAAATTGAGCTTGCGATCAATGGTGGACAAGTAAAAAATGCCCCGATCATGGAAAATAGCCTGTATGTATCGATACATTTGGTCTAAAAACCTTCAAATGAATTGATACAATGATCATTGTATCAATAACATGAAACATTATATCGATATAATGGAGCATTGCATCAATACATTTACTTTATAGAATGTAAGTTTTGGTTTTGGCATGGCCTAGTATTGAGACATGAGTTCATGTATCAATACACATTTATTTCGATAGAAATAAGGATATTTCAAATTTTTAGGTCATTAGAGCATTGTATCGATACATGAGAACCATGTATCGACACATTCAAACAAAATTATGAATTTTCCCATGTCTTTTATCCCCGAACACCTCGAACTACATCCTTTGATGCCATACCATTTTATTTCTCTTTAATATGATCCATAAGCATTCTTGACCAGTCGCCCAACGATTGTTGCCATCTTTCACATCCATGCCCTAAATTGCTAAAAATTAACTTAAATAAAATAAGGTGTCTACAGCTACCCTTCTTTGACCATTACTAGGAATTAGGAATACGACAAAGATAAATAGACACAATTTTATTCAGGGTGGAATGATGTTTCCCAGAACACCTACAAAGAAATAAATTTTAATTAATACGTCGCTATGAAAAGTGCATTGTATTCATAGCAATCTTGATAGAAATTTAAGTAAATTTTGCAGGGTTTGCCTTTTTTACTAGGGTATTAGGTTTTTTAAGGCTTGGTCCCCTTAGATAGGTACAGAGTAATATGGACTTTGTTGTGGGTGGTACCAACTTGTACGAGCTTTGACATAGGCTTGGGTGCCATCAGCTTATGAGTCTTGACTCGAGTGCCACCAACTTGTGTAGGCTTTGACTTAGACTAGGTACCACTAGTTTGTCTAGTTGTGGGCTTTAAAAAGATGCCACTAACTTATAGGCTTTGAAAAGATGCCACTGACTTGTGGGCTTTAAAAAGGTTACCACTAATTTATGGGCTCTAAAGAGGATGCCACTAGTCTATAGTCTTTAAAGAGGGTGCCATTGACTTTTGGGCTTTAAAAAGGGTGCAGTGACTCGTGGGCTTTAAAAAGAGTGCCACTAACTCATGGGATTTAAAAAGGGTGCCACTGACTCATGGGCTTCGAAGAAGATGCCACAGACTCATAAGCTTAGAAGAAGGTACCATTGACTTGTGGGCTTCAAAGAAAGTGCCACTGACTCGTGATCTTCCAAAAGGGTGCCACGGACTTGTGAGCTTCAAAGAAAGTACCACTAACCTATAGGCTTCGAAAAGGGTGCCACTAACTCATGGGCTTTGAAAAGGTGCCACTTGAGGGCTTTGAAAGGTTGCCACTGACTTGTGGGCTTTAAAAAGGTGCCATTAACTTATGGGCTTTGAAAAAGTACTAACTTGTGGCTTTAAAATGGGTGCCACTAACTTATGGGCTTTGAAATGGGTGCCACTGACTTGTGGACTTTGAAAAGAGTGCCATTAATTTATGGGCTTTGAAGAAGGTGCCACTAACTTGTGGGCTCTAAAAAGGGTGCCACTAACTTGTGGGCTCTAAAAAGGGTGCCACTAACTTGTGGGCTTTGAAAAGAGTGTTGACAAAGTTTTTGATAAAACTTCTAATACAAGTTTTTTCTTAACAAAAGTTCATGACAAAAGTTCCCAATGAAAGGGTTGTGCCACTAGTTCTTGACAAAATTCTTGACAAACCTTCTGACGAATGTTTTAGATAAAAGTTTTTTACGATAATTTTTGGATAATAATTTCTTGACACTGGCACTTTATTAGTAGTTTCTTGATAAAAAAGATTTTAACATGAGGTAATGAGAAGAAAAGAACCTTACCTTAATGACATTTGGATTGCAAAACATAGAGTTCTTATTAGGAATTCCTTAAAGTTTCAGTTAACCTAGCTTGAAGTGATATTGTAAAAATGATGATGCATAATGGTAATATGAGTGCATGATATGAAATGCTATCATGGTTGCATGATATAAAGTCTAATGCAGGAGATAAATGTAGTTTCTTGGAAGTCATCTAGACTCAAATAGGGATTGTGATCCATCCTGGTTCAACTAGGTATTGGAATTTTCCTAATCCCATTGGAGATTATAGGCTGTCTTGGTTCCAGTAGGGATACGACATAAAATCTATCACAGTAGGTAGCCATTTTGAATTATCATGGCTCTATTAGGGATATGATGTTTTGATAGTTGAGTTATTCATCTATTTTTAAGAATTTAGATTATGGCATTTCCTGATTCAAGAGGCTCAACCATTTTTCTGACAAGAAAAAAGGCATTATCAATAATTTAGTGACTATTTGACTGAATAGGTTCATGCCTCTGGTTTTGATAGGATTCAGATAGAATGCACAAATCGATTTTTGGTTAGCTTGAAATGGTTTTTTCTGAGATATGGCAGCAAAAATTGGTTTGGTGTATGGTCATGTCGAACGGGTGTTTGGACGCGAAAAGTTCATGATCTTGACAATTAGGCTACGAGCATAGCTTTTTGTGCTTTTCTTTTCCTTTCAATATAATATCAAGATGTCCTGATGCATATTTCAATTGATTTATCAAATATTATTAGTTAAATGACAAGTGCAACGTGAATTGTATGGGGGTTTAAAAGAAGCATGGCAATATTTGTTCATGACAGCAAAGAGATACAACTAGATATAATATTAGACAAGCAATTGATAAGGTGGCCAGAAAAATGATCTTTTAGGCAAAAAATACCTCTGACAAACATGACATGGATGTTCTTTAGGTGTTTTTCAAGATCTTTCTCGAATAATAAATGTGACTAGTATGAGCTGATTTTAAAAGATCTTTAGGATTACTTTGCATTGTCCTCTAATTGCTCTCAATTTATGCCCCATTAGAATTGATCTTTTCAAACCATCCTTATGAGTTTTTAGCCTCTACATGTAATATCTCTTGACAAAATCTGAGTTGACTAGGTTGGGCAAGGCATTGCCATCTATTTCTAACAAGATTAAGGCCCTTCTAGAGAAGGCTTGCTTCACGACATATGGTCTTTCCTAATTAGGGGTCCACTTGCTTTGTGCATCTTTGTGAATTGGAAGGATCTTTTTCAATATCAATTTGCCTGGGTGAAATAATTGTGGGTTCATCTTTTTGTTGTGGGCTCGGATCATGCATCTTTGATACATTTGACCATGGCAAATGGCTTGTATGCATTTTTCTTTGATAAGGTTAAGCTAGGTGTATCTGTTCTTAACCTATTCAGCCATTTCAAGTTTGGTTTCCATCAAGACTCTAAGAAAAGGCATCTCAACTTTGATAAGCAATACAATTTCCATCCCATAGATAAGGCAGAATGGGGTAGCGCTCGTGGAAGTGCGAACTGAGGTCTGATAGGCATGAAGTGTAAAGAATAGCTTCTCAAGCCAATCTTTATAAGTTTCAACCATTTTTTCAACTATTCTTTTGATGTTTTTGTTGGTTGCCTAAACTGCCCATTCATTTTTGGGCGCTAAGGGATAAAATTATGGTGCTGAATCTTAAACTAAAAGCAGATCACTTGCATCATTTTATTGTTTAAGTTGCTTGGGTTGTTATGATGATTTGGTTCAAAAGGCTATATCTACATATGATGTCCCGCTTGACAAACTTATAAATAGTCGATCGAGTGACATTAGCATAGAAGGCAGCCTCTACCCATTTGGTGAAATAGTCAATTGCAACCAAGATAAAGCGATGCCTATTGGAAGTTTTAAGGGTGATTGGCTCGATCACATCCACACCCCACATGGAAAAGGGCTACAGGGTCATCATGACATGAAGTGGCACTAGAAGGACATTGATCTTGTCTGTATAGATTTGACACTTATGGCATTTTTAGGTGTAATTAATGCAGACTCTCTCGAGGGTCAACTAGTAATAACATGCTCTCATGATTTGCTTGGCCATCCAACGTCCATTAGCATATGAGCTGGAAGTCCCTTCATGAATTTCTTTTAAGATCCTTTTGGCTTCAAGCATGTTGATGTATCTAAGTAATACTTGATCATGACTCCTCTTGAATAAGATTTTTCCATCAAGAACAAATCCCACAGTCAGCCTTCTGTTAGTCCTTTTACCAGCCTCAGTTGCTTGTTTGGCATATTACTAATCATTGATGTAACAAAGGATGTCATAGTACCATCGCAGGCTATCTTTTTCTCTTTTGATGCTATAATAATGAACCAAAGTTGTGTAAATGCTCATTGGATGAGAGCAACGTTAGACTCTTGGTCAACTTTAAACATGGATGATAAGGTAGCCAAGGCATCGACTATTTGGTTCTCTTCTTGAGGTAAGTTTCTAAAACTGATATCATCAAATTCTTTATTGATCTCTGCTATCAGCTTCTCATACTGCATTAGCTTGGTATTGTGAGTTTGCCATAATTTTTTCAATTAATAGATGATAAGGGCCGAATCATTGAACACCTATAATGTCTTAACACTCCTCTTAATAGCTGCTTGAAGCCCCATGACACAAGCTCATATCCTAAGATATTATTTGTGTAGTCAAAATTTAGCCTTGCTATGAATGGATAATGACTCCTATCAGATGACATTAATATTGCCCCAATTTGATGTCTTAGAGCATTTGATGCTCCATCAAAATACATTTTCCATGATTGATCTTAGTTAGAGATGTCTTCATATTAAAAATGCACATTAGATCTTTATCTTGGAAGTCAAAATTTAAGGGTTCGTAGTCATCTGCCACTCGACTTGCTAAAAAGTCAGCTATCGCACTACCCTTGATGGCCTTTTTACTGCCATAAGCAATGTTGTATTCAAAAAGTAGGACTTGCCATTTAGCTAGCCTTCCTAATAGTGGAGGGGTTTCACATAGATACTTGATAGGATCAAGCCTTGCGATCAACCATGTGGTGTGATATAGCATGTACTAACTGAGTCTCTTAGTTGTCCATACTAAAGCACATCACAACTTCTCAACTGTGGAGTAATGTACTCGCATTCCATGAACTTTTCGGTTAAGTAGCAGATTGCTTGTTCCTTCTTTACTGACTCATCATGCTACCCTAATAAATAACCCATAGACTTGTTAAAGACTGCCAAGTAAATGATTAAAAGCTGACCAAGCATCAGCAGTACCAACATTATTAGGCTTGACAGATAATATGTGACTTTATCAAAGGTTTCTTGACATGCCACATTCCACTTTCTCGGATTTTGTTTGCGAAAGAGTCGAAAGATAGGGCCACATTTGTCAGCGAGTTAGGATATGAATCTAGCAATGTAGTTAAGTTTGCCCAAAAAGCTTTTCACTTTCTTTTGGGTTTGAAGTGGTGGCATATCTTGAATGGCTTTGACTTTGTCTGGGTCAACTTCAATCCCTTTTTCACTGACTATAAAGCCTAAAAGCTTACCCCAAGTGATCTGAAGATACATTTGGCAGGATTTAATTTGAGTTAAAATTTTTATAACCATTAGAAAGTTTCTGAAGGTCTATGACATGCTCATCCTCTTTTGTTGACTTAGCAATCATGTCATCCATGTAAACTTTAATTTCTTTGTGCACCATGTCATGGAACAGGGCTACCATAGCCCGTTGATATGTTGCCCTGGCATTTTTAAGTTCAAAAAGCATGACATTATAGCAAAATGTCCTCTATATGGTTATAAAAGTTATTTTCTCCATGTCTTCAGGCACTATCTTGATCTAGTTATAGCCCAAGAATTCATCCATGAAGGAGAATAGAGAATTCTTGGTCATGTTGTCTACCCGAGTGTTAATGTAGGGTAGATAGATATCCTAGACTAGTTTGATTCAAATCTCGATAATCAATGCATATTCGTACTTTACCATCTTTCTTTGGGACTGAGACTATATTGGCAACCTATTCTGGATATTAGACTACTTCGATAAACCATACATCAAACTACTTTTTAACTTTTTCTTTAATTTTGAGGAGCATTTTTGATTTCATACTCTTTAACTTTTATCGGATTGGTTTGCATCCAGGCTTGATGCGAAACTTGTGGACCACTATATTAGTGTTTAATCCTGGCATGTCTTGATATGACTAAGCAAATACGTCTAGATACTCTAAGAGTAGGTCTATCAACTTGATCCTAGTTGTCGACTTTTTTAAGGTTTCGATTTTAACCTCTTTTTTATCCTCTTGAGTACCTAGATTTATAACTTCTATTTGGTCTTCATGGGGCATGATCTGTTTCTCCTTCTGCTCAACTAATCTTAAGAGGTCTGGTAGTACAAAGCTCTCTTCAAAATCTTCTTCAAGATTAACTTCACTAGTGCTAATTGACTGTTCAAAATTGATCTTCAGCAACCCATTAGACATATCCATGTCACTGTCATCAAGACACATAAAATGATGAAGAAATAAACATTGCAAAAGACACACACAACCAAGGGATTAGGATTACAATAGAGGCAAAAGAGTAATAGAGATGAAAAGGTTGAAAAGTGATATAGACAAACACTATGGAATGATATATGCAAAAATCATTTCATTGTTAATGTTTAAGAAAAGTGCTCAGTACATAGGACACCCATCTACCTTTGAGCGAAGGTAGGTAGGTTTTTTTTTTTCTTGACAATACATAAAATAGATAGGAAAAGTGCAGGGACTTCCGTTATGACCTTATCATCAAAATTAGGTTTTAATGGAAGAACATAAATTTTAAGGCTCAGTATTTTGGAGATAGAGGTCGTGAATTGCTTTATTTAAGATGACTAAGACATTTTTAGCCTTTTGCTCTTCTGGTTGGTTTGGATCGATTCGTTCTCCCGAACAGAGTATCTCACGGAGAGACGAGAATACTTTTGGCTTTCATTCCTCTTCTTAACCTAATGATCTAGCCACTCTCCAGTTACGGATCATTCTTTCCTACTGCTTTCTTGACTGCGCATTAGCCTTAAATCCTAAGCCACTTTTATTGAATTGAGTGATAACCTATAAAGCTTAGGCCATCCCTTGTAAATTCTTGCCAAGCCCTTTTCCAGCATGAGAACCTTTGCTAATGATCATTTTTAAACCCGAGTGGGTACTCTTTGATAGGTAGGGTTCAACTATCGGTGATCCTTCTCCCATAAATGTTGCATTAATGAACTCAAAAGATTAGAAAGATTACTTTGGTCCATCTTCATTAGGCTCTATGTAGATCTCTTCAGTGAAAGTAGCAGTGATCATTTCTTTTTTAGCCCTGATGGTGATTATTTTATCATCTATAAAAAATTTAAGCTTTTGATAAAGGGAGGATAGGATGGCTCAGGCAGAGTGTATCCATGGCCTTCCTAATAAGTAGTTGGAAGATAGGTGTCCATAACTTGAAAGTTAACTTCATATGTACATAGGCCTATTTAAAGCTGGATTATGATATTTCTAATTATTTTGTGCATGTTACATCACAAGCTTGTACTATGATATGGCTAGTCTTGATATTGGACTAATCGACAGGGAGTTTGCTTAATGTAGTCATGGGCATGACATTAAGGGCTGACCCATTGTCTATGAGTACTTTAGGCAAAATGCATCTCTTGCAATCGGTAGTGATATACAGAGCTTTATAACTGCCCCTGCCTCCTAGTGCGATCTCATCATCAATGTAAAAGATATAATTATGGACCATGATGTTGTTCACTAGCCGGTCTAATTTGTCCACAAAGATGTTCGATGGCACATATGCTTCATTTAACACCTTTAATAATGCATATCGATGAACCTCTAAATTAAAGAGCAGAGATAGCATAAAAATCTTGGTAGGTTGTTTGCTTAACTGGTCCACAATGTAATATTCACTATGCTTAATGAACTTGGGAACTTTGTGGCTTTTCTTTCACTCACTGTTTTCTTGACTTTTTTTGGCTCAAAATTCTTTACTTGGGCTTGAGTGGTACCGATGCTTGGAGATGCATTAACTTTTTATTTTTCTTGAGCTGGGGAAGTGTAACACCTACTGCTACGGGTTAATGACTAACTTTTGATAGTTCCATTGTAGTAGTTGTAAGAGTTAGTTCTTTGATTATCACTACCTAATTCTTGTACTTCCATAGGATAGCTTGATTGCTCTTATACGAGAATGGTTTAGGTACCTACATGATTAACTTTAATGTAGGTGTTAAAGAATTGACCTCGGGATTTAACTTAGCATAAAGAATGAGGGGTTGGTTTTTTGGTAATGCGGCTACGTGGTTTTTTTCTCTGTCATTTTGATAAATTTAATAGTAGGTGTGGTTTCGTGATAGAATCCTATCTGCCCTTCGTTCATCATTATTTGAAACATGGACCTAAACTCCTCGCATGTTTGTAGGGTATAACCTATAATTGTGTGAAAGTCACAGAAGTTATCAGGATTATCTTCTAATTTTTCTGTTGTATTAAGCAATCCAACCTAAATTAATGCCTACCAGACTAAGAACATTGGCATCCTTACATCCTTTATGCTTATCTTGACTTCATATTTATTCTTAATGTCGATCATGTTTATAGCTGGCTCAGTGTGGTTTGGTAAAGGATTGGTGACAATATTTGGTCCCTGGTTTATCCCAAATTATAAAACTTTTGAGTTAATTAGATTTTGCATATTTCATTTGAAAGATATGTAGTTCTCAATGTCATGCCTCATTGCCCTAGCTTAGTGTTCACAGTAGGCATTAGTGTTGTACCATTATGGGTATGGTGGCTTCTTTTCTAGGACATAGATTAAGGCCACTAAATGATTTTGGAGCAAGGTTTGGTAGAGCTCCTTATAGGTTATAGGGATGGGATCAAAATGTTGGCTTTATTGATTTGCACTTTGATTGCCAGATGCATTATTGGTTATTTGATTGGTATTTTGGTAGGCTTATAGAGGGTAGCTTTATGGTGGGTTGGATGGGATTGCAAAGGATGGACTGTATGTTATGGCATTAATTGGTTGAGGGGGTATTATGATAAGGCGAGAATACGATGTGCTTGGGTAGTGAGGGTCAGGTATTTGATGTCATTTTGGCTGAGATGGGCTAGCATAGCTTATGGCATTGACCTCTCTTTTCTCTTCTTACTAGCAATAGGCTTCTTACTCGATCTAGACATTTCCATAATAGATATTTTACCGCTCTCAATGGCTATGTCAATCATTTCTCTAGAAAGGACTAGGATTGTGAATTTCTTGGCGACATTTCTTATGAGCTTTTCGTAATAAGGAGCACGTAAAGTGTGAACGAAAGTGACTGTCGCTCTATTTTTGTAAAGGAAGGCTATACTAGGGTTGCCTCTTCTCTCTACCTTTAGGCGTATTGCCTGAAACTTTTAGTGGATTTTTTTATCAAAATTCATCAGGCAAAGTCGGTCTAGTGCCTAATCTGACACGTGCTGGTATTAGTTTAGAAAAGCATTAGCCAAGTCAGCCCATGATTGGATTTTTCCATTTTTTAGTTCTATATACCACCAACCTGTTGCCCTAGTAAGGCTATGCTAAAAGCAATAGAAAAAGAGCTTTTCATTTTTCTTACACCCAGCTATCTTTTGCAGGTACATTCGAATGTGGACTAAAGGATTGATGGTTCCATTAAATATTTTAAACTCAAAGCCTTGAACTTTAGGAGAATGACAAGGTTAGACATCAAAGACAATGATTGCATGTCAAAAGCTTCAAACTTGTCACTCTCTTCAATAGCTCGGAGGCATTTTTCTAGTAGCTAGAATTTGTTTATTTCTTATGCAATCACGGTGGACTTTTTACCTTCTATTTTCTCTAGTTCCTCATGATCAAGGGTTTTTGGATTAGCTAATGAAACTCCTACGTAAACTCTTGAGTATCAGGAATAAATTGGTTTGTCGCAATGGGATTTAGGTAGGTGACTGGCAGAGCCTGAGAGGCAGATGTAGGAGCAGGCCGATGTTCTTTTCTAGTTTTCCCTTGGGTGGGTTCTAGATTATTGGTAAGGGGATTTTTAGTGTTGGAAGGATCATTCCTCGTGTTAGCAGTGCTAGCTTGCCTTTTTTTTTCACGGAGGTTGTATTAGTTCATAAGTCTCGCAATTTGACTTTGTATTTCACTTTGCTGATGGAGCATTTGGCCTTTTGATTCCTTAACCATTAGCTCAAAAGTTCAATATGAGCTTCATGATCACTCTTTATGATTTGTTTGCGGTATCATGTGTTCTAGCAATGTAAGATGTTAGGTTCCATTTTCTTGATTGACCGCAGAATCCTTACACTTTTATGGCCCTATTCCCATATTAAACTTTCACTTAAAAATGTATTTATTGATGAGTGTTTATGATGCAATGATGAATTTAGATAATAAATGATTGATGTAAATGTGTAGAACAAAATAGTGAAATTAAATGTGCATATGCATTTGAGACAATTGATTCTTGGAATAGCTTCATCCATAACATGATTCATAAAGCCACAAAAAGGTTTCTTCATGGAACATGATTATATCTAAAAATATCTAACGTGATTACATTATGTAATCACATGATCAAGAAAGCCTAAAAGTTGCTCTCATAATTTCTAATAGGTTCAATGTCTCACCTTATAGATTGAGCTACCTTAATCATATCGTTTGCCTCTCATTGAGCTATTTAAACTTGTTCAGTGAGGTGTTGATGTTGTACTTGGTAGTTCAGATGTGCTTGGTCAATTGTCACTTGCCATTCTAGTTCGCATTGCTTTAGGGGTTTTTGTTAGCTTATTGATATGACCTTGACCAATCTGGAAAAACTGCTCTAACTCTTAGATTCTATGGGTGAAGACTTCATTTTTGACCCTGCCAACTCTCACATCTCGTATTTGGGTCTCAAGTCTTTGATTTCTTTATTTGTAGGTGGAGGCAAGAGTGCGTGCCCTTTTCAATTTTTCTTTGCTTGTTCTAACTTCCTCATTTTGCTAATTCATCTCGTGATTAAGAGTGGCAACTTTTGCTTCCCATTCGACTAATGTCTTGCCAACACATCGAGACTTGTTAGCTTTTTAGAGCACCACATAATCCTTGGTTAGGCTTTTGGGGTTACCTTTCAGGCGATCTCTTTCTTTGATGAGTCGATCTATTTCACTGCTTTTAAGATAGATATCCATCTCTAACTGGCTCTGTTCCTCCTTACGTCGAGAGATTTTTATAACAAAAAATGCCTTTTCTTGTTTGAACTCCATCCTAAGTAGTTCGATCTCAAAAGGTGGCTCTTCTATTGGGATTTATAGTATCTCAAAGTAGGTGGTGGCAATGGGTTATTGATATGGCAGAGTCTCCATTCTTTATATCTATGAGTGGTGGGGTTTCCTCTCTGGTGTCTTTCCATACAATGGATTTTCTTCCAAGCTTGGAAAGCTAACTGGACTTTTGTTTTATAATTAGGCTCTCTGTATTCAAAATCTCAATGTCCAAAGTATTTGAAGAAAAATATGAATTGCTGGCACTGAAACTGACGTAATACCAATAGAAGAGCATAACTGGTATTTCTACACAATTGCCTGAGGGAACACCCATGAGGCTCTCCATGTGACATCTTCCTCCTCTACGTTTCATAATTCCTCGACCCAATGCTTTTCTATCTTATCTTGATGACATTCTTCCTTTAATGCTGTGGCAAGAGGATTGATCTTGAAGAAGAAATTTTGCCTAGCTCTCTCTTTCTTAGCACAAAAATGACCTAGGAGCCATATTTAGAGCAATAGGACACACCCAATAAACCTTCCTATTCCCATTCTTTTACAAAAATTGAGGGCATTGATGGTTTTTGCGATGATGGTGGAAGCAGGTTGATGTTGCAACATAGGTGACAAAAGAAATTTGTGACTGCCACCTTTACATAACCCAAAGTCTTTGGGAATATAATGAGCCTATAGATTGCCACGGCATAGACATCTTTAGCTTTCTTTTAATCAGAAAGATTTACCATGGCCTCTTTCAAGCTAGCCTAAGAGATGCATTCACTACATCCTTTTACCTTGATGTGACTACCAACCCATGCTTCCATCGCCCTAAGAACTTACCTTAACCTTTTCTTGAACGGAGGAGGCTTGATCACTTTACAGTAAACCCGATCTGACTTGGGCTTTTCTATGTTGAGCAGAGCTATGTATTCATTCATAGTAAGGACTAAATCTTATTGGTTGAAGGTGAAACATTGATAAGCCGGATTCCAAAATTATGCCGCTACTCACAGCAAGCCATCATCCAACTGAACTTGAAGTAAGAAAGCCATATCCCTGTACTTTTTATTGAAGGCTTTTTTCTTCTTGTTGTCCTAACTATCCCAAATGTGCTTCAGTTCCTGACAAACATTCTGACAAAAATCGGTCTTAACCACTTCATGTACTTTTGAGATGTAATCAGGCTTTAAGATATCTCTGTCTTAACGCGGTAACCTTCTGACCATGTTCTGACATTTTCAAAGTACTCAATAGTGGAGATGAGCTGTTGCTCCATAAATGATGCCCTTTGCTAACCACTAAACTGGAACAATTACCTTAGAATGATGATAATCATGATAGTTATGATGAGATTATGCATATGCCAAGACATAAAATGAAAGGAAAATGAGCTAGTGAAACATATAACAGACAAATGTAAGGAATTAAAGAATATAAGGACATCAGAAAAAATATTCAGAAAATGTCTCAACCAAGGTGATGAGATGAAAGAAACATATAAGAGAAAAATGTAAGGAATTAAAGAATTTAAGGACATTAGAAAAAAATATTCAGAAAATGTCTCAACCAAGGTGATGAGACAAAAAATGGGCAACGTATGAACATGTTCAGATATAATTTGCCTTTCATAAGCTGATAAAATAACTAATCGATAATAATATTTGCTTATCACCCCTAGTGTGGAAATATGTTTAGCTGTGACTCAGACAACATAATGGTTTATACCATAAGACATTGCAAACGATGGTGTTTGCTCACTGTCACTTATTTAGACAAAGGTTAGCTATCTTTGGGCACCATGATGACATGACTTGATAAATGAAAAGAATTCAGATGCGAGTGACCATTGTACACTGATTATCACCTATGTACTTATGGTAATTGAGAGTAAAGGTTAGAAATGTTTCCCCAAGTGACCTTGTTCTCTAGGTGTTCTGTTAATGTTCTTGTATGGTTTGACATGGTTTAGCTCATAAGGCTCACTATATGAGGCTTAAGTTGATGCCTATATAGGTATCCAAATTATTCTTTCATCCAGTAAGGACAGTTGAGGCACTCCTATCCTAAGCCCATAATGGGTTTGGTGAAACGAGTTTAATCCGATTGATGTATTTCCCTATGCAAATGTGGAGGGTTACTTACGAGAGACATAGGTAATTTACATCTGAGAAGTTATTGCTATGCCTGTACAGAGGTTACTAATGAAGACGGATAGCTCACTTCCTCCTAATGATTGGGTTATAACCTCACCATGGAGTTTGGCGGGACTCTAATGCATATGCAAGTGCCTAGTGTGTGATAGGGAAATGATCAAACCTTTTTGCTTTCTCCCTATTACCATTTTTATTAAACTAATGATTATTCAAAAATAAGATGATACTACCAATCATGTCAAACAAAATATTAGTTGACAAAACAAAAAAAAAGGGTCATAGTTAAATAATGATCGAAGATCGAAGGAACCGAAAACCTAGTAAGACATAGCTAATTCTTGGCCTCACTTTTTATACAGTCCACAGTGGAGTCACCAAATGGTCGCAACGTACCTTAGGGTGGATCCTCGTGGATCTATGGGTGTATACGACTTAAAATATTTTTTTGACAAAGAAATGTCTTCTTGATCGAGACTTTTCCTTCGCAACATGATGAGAATAAGAAAGTACAGATTTTGAACTCATGATATAGTGAAGGGGACCGTAAAACAAATCGCTTATCTTATTGGTCTTAGATGACCATCACAAAGTGGCCAACATTTGGAGTCACCACCAATTATTTCAGGCTAGGCATGATCAGATGCCTATTGAAATTTATGTCTTAAGTTACGAAACTCTAAACATTGATCCCATGGTCTACATTGTACAAAGATTTGCTATTTGAGTTTGGGAGTTGGTTACGCATGATAAGGCATAAACCTCTTCACAATACCCAAATTCAGTACCTTACTAGTTATGTCTTATCTCAGTTTCAATTCTTTCGATCTTAACTCATTACTTTTTTGATATAACCCTCTTTTAATGAATACTTTTATAAAATACAAATCCAGGTTTTGATGAAAAAATTTAATCTCATATACACCCCAAATAAAAGGGAATACAAAAAATTGTTAATAAAAATGACCTCCGAATTTTACTTTGAAAATGGAATATTCCATTTTGGGTATTGGAAAGATACCACACGAAACATCATTTTTAATTTTACTTGAAATGATTTGAAAATATGAATACGAATAATCATCACAAAGAAATCACGTTAGTAAGGCAACAAATGAAGTAACAAAACATGAACCATTCAATGTAATGATAAATTGATAGGTTGGACTATTGGAATTTATCTCGCAATTGGCATCAATTATATGGGAATAATCGAATCAATAATTTTTGAGACGGATCTGGGTTCCTTGATTGAACGAGGTTTTTGTAATAAAAATGGGCTTTACTTTTGACTTGTTCATGGAAATCTCGGAAGAAGAAAAATTTAATTATAGTTGAAAGATAGGGTTAGAGTATCCCCCGAAAAGATGGGGTTGGAGTATCCCCGAGGATAATGAATAATTTTGACAAAGGAAGATTTTTAAATCTTCACAATTTTGAAGAAGTGGGGTTAAAGTATCCCTTGGAAAGTCAAGGTTAGAATATCCTCATGGATGACAAATAATTTTGACAAAGGAAGATTTTTAAAACTTAATAATTTTGAAAAGTGGGGTTGGAGTATCCCTTCAGAAGGTCAAGGCTGAAGTATCCTATGGATGACAAATAATTTTAACAAAGGAAGAATTTTAAATCTTGACAATTTTAAAAAGCGGGGTTGGAGATCCCTTTAGAAGGTTGGGGTTAGAGAATCCTCAAAAGTGAATGTCTAACACTCTTTAGAGAAGTCGAGTTAGAAAACTTAGGTTGACAAAACTTTATGATTTAGAGCACGAGTGAGCATTTTGATGACTTTTGGCAAAAGAAATTATTATGAGTAAGGGTGATAAAGATGTAAAATATATTCGTGCCTTGACACAAGCCTATGGAAGGTCAAAGCATGTTCTCGTGGCTAATCAGGGTGATATGGTGACATTTGAATTAATTATGCTGCGGGCAAAGCATAAATAGACAGGATGTGTCAAAATTTAAAAAATCACCCCAGACTCATTTGGTATCAAAAAATTGCAAACGATACCTTTTTGAAAAGGGAATTTCATGAATGTTTAGGAAAAATATTTGAAGGATTTGGAAAAATCATTTAGTGGGTCTAAGTGGCCTGATCATAACACATGTTACTGGCAGTTTAGATTTGAAAAATTATAAACCTTTCATCCATAATGATCCAGGGGTGAATAAAAGCATCGTTTTAAAGATAATTTGACACACTTTGAGAAAAAAATAGAAAATTCATGAAAAATCGTTTGGGATTTTAAACTAATTTTTCAATTCGCAATAGTTGTGCTACCAGTAAGGGCTATTTTTTATTTTTCTTTGTGTTTTCAGGTCCAAACTCGGGTTATTGACATTTGAACATCCATAACTAAACAGAAAAAGTTGTATGAGCATCACGAACTCATTTGCACAGCCTTGGAGTAGTTTGGGATGATCAAAAAAGCTGTTGATTGTATCACTTAAGGTTTTGACTCAAAAACCAGGCATAAACATTTCAGGAACAAGTGTAGGGCTATTTTTGTTAGAAAATCAAAAGTTTTAAGCTCGTTTAATTAGGATTCTAGATTTGGAAAACTAAATTTTCCCTTAGATGTTTTTGTTAACTTTAAGGAAAATACTAAGTTTATGTTAATCCTTATTGGTTAGGTTAACATGCTTGGCCTAGGGAGGTTTTGAAAATTAGTTTTTGACAGCCATCAAACACGCACTTAAATAAGGAGAAGACAATGAACATACAAAAGGATGGCACATAACATGAATGTGGATGCTAACTTTACCAATGGGCTTAACAAAGAAAGTGTTATGCATACATCTCATGAAATAAAGCATGCCAAAAATGCAATGACTCATGACAAAATGCTAGTTAATGTATAAACATGCTTAAAACATGCTAGGCTAAGGATATGTTCATGGACTGAACATAACATTATGCATGGATATGGCATAAAATGCATGAACAAGAGCTGTAAAAAATAATAAGGATGAAATAATACACTTTGCACATCAAAAGAGGTATCAAGACATCCAAGTCCTAACTACCACAATCAAAAGCCATAATAACACATGAGAATCCTAAAAGGGTGATGTAAGCATGAAAGGCTCACTAAATGATAAAGATGCTAAAAAATAAAAAATGAAGGTGATTAAGTAGGAAGTTTTACCAACAAAGCTTCACTTTTTGGTCAAGTGGTTGGAGCAACAGAGATGGCCTGAATTCTCTTTTTTTTTTCTTATTGTTAATTAGCAAGAAATGTGAGAAAAAGAAAGGCTTTGGTTTTGGTGTGGGTGAGGATGATTTTTCAAAGTATATAGCGGTTGGTAACGAGTGTTTAGGGCTATTTTTGGATGCTAAATGAAGGGCTACGGGATCTTTTTTTTAATGTGTGAACGAGTTGGGAAAACTAAAACAAGCTAGAAAAAAAAACTCTTTTTTTCAGTTGAGATATTGATGGCCTATTTATACTAGCACTTTAGAGCCAAATTGGAGGTGTTTTTGGTCATTTTTTCAAGGGGACAAAGTTGTGACTGCTAATGGCTATAGAGTCGCTATAGGAAGTAATTTATTACCTATGTGATGGACATAGGGTGGCTGGTTTGATTGCTAAAATCAGATACCAACAAGTAGGGTGGCTAATGGTGATCTTTGTCAACAAACAAGGGAGGAATAGGGTGATCATATGACATTAACCTTTTATGATCTAATTTAGACTTCAAAAAAATGTTTTGATTAATTCACAAGTCCAAATTTGTAATTTGATATGGGTTTTGATCTTTTCTGATGCAAAAGTGAGTTAAAATTAAGCTTTGGATCAATGGTGGACAAGTAAAAAAATTCCCTGATCATGGCAAATAGCCTAATTGTATCGATACATTGAAGAATGTATCGATACATTGAAGAATGTATCAATACATTTGGTCTCAAAACCCTCGAATGTATCAATACAATGAACAGTATATCGATACAATGGAGCATTGTATTGATACATGTTTATTTGTATCGATACATCTACTTTACAAAGTGCAAGTTTTGGTTCTGGCATGGCCTAGAATTGATACATGAGTTCCTGTATCGATACATATACTCATGTATCTATACATTTACCCATTGTATCGATACAAATGGGGATGTTTCCAATTTTTGGGTCGTTGGAGCATTGTATCGATACATTTAGGCAAAATTATGAATTTTCCCATGTCTTTTGTCCCCGAACACCTGGAACTACGTCCTTTGAAGCCATATCTTTGCATTTCTCTTTAATATGATCCATAAGCATTCTTGACCTCCCCAAAAAAACCTATTTGTCAGGTGATAGGTCACCTAGTGATCATTACCCTCTTTCACATCCATGCACCAAATTGCTAAAAATTGGCCCAGACAAAATAAGGTGTCTACACATATTAGGGACAAACAAATATTTCAGCTTTGAATTCATGGTGACGCAAGTTTAAATATGTTGTTTTTGAGGCAAAAGAACCATTTTTAGTTAAGAAGCACTAAGCCTTGATCTCGAGTTCAACACCTTCACGGCATGGTCAATGGGCTGTTTTATCACCTTAAACTACTCTAGGATTATGGAATGAACTCGTGATGCCCTTGTCATTCTTTCCTTTGTGTTATGGCTATTTGAACATCCATAATTCGAGTTTGACCCCCTAAGGAACTCAAAAAGTTAAATAATCCCCTGTTTTCATCCTGGCAGTGCAATAGTCTAAATTTTAAAAATCATTTTTGAACCACTAAATATTGTTTTTGATTTTTATAATATTTTTTCATAAAGAGCATCAAATTACCTTTCCAACAGTGTCTTATCCACCCTCGAATCATCCCAAATGAGGGAGTTATGATTTTTTGAACCTTTGCTGTTTGAAACCCCTAGAACTGGCGTGCAATATTCTGTTTAAGCCATTTTAACCCATCACAAGATTTTTATAAAATTTTTTGTAAAAAGTTCATAAAATTCCCTTTCCAAAAAGATATTATTCATGATCTAACGATTCTAGATAAGCATAGAACAATTTTTTATCAAAATCTATCATGCCTTTCGACTTATATAGGCTGCTAGTGTTGAGATAGATCTAACTTCAAAAATTAATTTCCCCTAGAAAATATTTTTTTAGGATCTTTGAAATATTTTTACATTAAACTTTATCAAGTTACCTTTCGAACGGTATCTTGTTTACCCCCAGAAGCCTTCAGTTGCACCCAAAGTAAATTTGGGAAAGGAGATGACATGATGCCATACCTTTTTTTAACTTAATCTCCAAATCTCCTTTTATTGAAACATTCAAACATCTCAAAATGCACCCAATTGGTTCTCCCCATAGCACAAGCCCTTTAGACTCAGATCAAAACTAAAACACAAAAATGATTTCGTACTAGATATCTTTTTTCCCCATATTAAATTTTTTTGGGAGACTTCAACCCCGCTAGCCCAATAGGATACTCCAACCCTATTTTCCATCAAAAATTCAAATTTTCTCTATATTACTAAATATTTTTTTAACTCTAATTTTAGGGATATTTCAAACCCACTACTCTAAGAGGACATTTCAACCCTATTTTTAATTAAAAATTCAAATTTTTTCTTTATTCTTAAATATTTTCCTAACTCTATCTTTGGGGATACTATAACCCCACTACTCCAAGAGGGTACTCAAACCCCATTTGTAATTAAAAACTTAAATTTCTCTTTATTCCTAAATATTTTCTTTACTCTATCTCTAGGGGATACTCTAACCCCACCTTTCTGAGGGGATATACCAATCTCACTTTACCTTAAAAAGGAGGAAAAACCTAAAATTTTCTTTCTTCTAATTACCTCGGACTGCATTGATTAAAATCATCTTTGACCCTCAAATCACCATCGAATCTAGACCAGTCTCTGAAATTGTCATCCCGATTATTCTTCAATAATCGAAGTCAATTATAAGATACATTTTGATCATCCCTCATTTTTGCGATCTTTGTTCATGATTGCTTGTTTATGATATTATTATTTTTCTCTTTTCTATTTTATTAACTCATTTCTTTCTATAGTGAATATCGTGCATTCATGTTTAAATTTTTTTTGAATGTTCGGTGTTGGTACCTCTCTAGTGCCTAATACAGAACACTCAAAATTTTTAAATCCAATTCAGACATTATTTTCACAAAAATCCCTTATGTTCCTGACATCTCTGAGGCACATAGGTGGGAAAAATAGATCTAAATTTACAAAAGTTCAAGCATTAAAGGGAATTCTATCTAAATAAAGATTAAATAGAATACATGTAACTAAGACCAAAGTGAGACATAGTTAATACAATTCGATTTTAAAGGTCGTGGGGATGCTAATCCTTCACCACACGTGACCAACTCCCCAATGCAACTGACGAAGCTTTGGATTTTGTAGACTTGAAATCGATGTTTCAAGTTTCATAACTAGAAATATTGTTTTCAATAGGCATCCAATCCTACCTAGCCTAAAATGATTGATGAATCAAAGTTTATGGCCATTTCACAATGGCCACCCAAGACTCGATTGAATGAGTGATTCGCTTGACAGCCTTATTTTCTTTCACATTATTATGCCTAATCCAAATCCTGATCATAGGACAGCTCAAAGGCTTGACCACAACCAACCATTATTTTTTTTATGTCGAACGCACTATGCCCTTCAGTTTATCCAAAGTTTTAAAGGCCAGCACATGGCGATAGGCACTTTTGGCATAAAAGCGTCTCGATGCTTACCTAAGACTAAATTTTAGGAAAAATTATCAAAATGCCCTTTGGCTATACCATCGATGAAAAAGTATCCAAGTACCCTAACAAACACAAGAATGACCTTAGAAGGCTAAACCAATCCTAAACATTCACCTTTGGCATAAAAGCATCTTGGTAAAGAAAATTGCCAAAATACCCCTCGACTATATTAGTGTGAAAGTATCCTAGTAACTCTAAAAGACACAACAATGACCTTGGAAGGCTAAACCAATCCTAAAAATTCACCTTTAGCATAAAAAAATCCCAGTGAGGAAAATTACTAAAATGCCTTTAGGGTATAGCTTTTACATGAAAATATCTTAGCAACCCTAATGGACACTAATATGTTGACGAAATGACAAATCTTAAATATGCTCCTTTGGTATAAAAGCATTCCAGTTACTATCTAAGACTCGAGTTTAGGCAAAACTACCTAAAGCCTTTAGGGTATACCTTCGATGTGAAAGTATTTGGTATCCTAATGGACAATACAATGATGATAAAATTATGAATTTACCTTAAATAGGGAAATTAAAATCCTAAAATGGGCTTTAAATGCAAAAATTACGTTTAAGCCCATAAACTTTCAAAAATTTCATTTCGTGCCCAACAAAAATTAGGAGGATACGAAAGGTTTTAAAAATTTCTATACCCTTACAGAAGGCCATAGGAATAATCAAAATATTCAGATGTCACCAAAAAGACCATTTTACCTTTAAATACTAAAATTTTCCTTTTAGTCCTTAAACTTTTTAAAATTTATATTTAAGTCTCTACATAGGAAAAAAACCATCATAAAACATCACAAACACTTGAAAAGATACGTAAAAAACATAACAAATACATCCATAAGGATTCGGCCAAAACATCTTGGCCTTGAAACAAATTTTTGGTTATTCACAGACCAATCTTTAAACTTTTTAAATTTACATTTTGGCCCCTTTATGGAAAACCATCATAAAAAATCATAAAAATTCATCAAACTAGCAAAGAATAAACACAAAAATCATGGCAACAATATGCATAAAGGTTCGGCCAACCATTTTTAGTGATAACATAATTGCATATTTTGCAATTTAATCCTTAAACTTTCTAAAATTATGAAATGGCCCCTAAAGTGTTAACAATACCTAAAACATGTTTACAAACACATAAATAAAAAATCTGATGGCTACTCGTCCAACAAAAAATGCCATAAAAACTTTTACATA
>JBBYHO010404366.1:0-13261 GCA_038382025.1 Adansonia gregorii
TTTATAATTAAATTTTAATTTTTTTAGCTGCGGTTGAATCCATGAATAGATATGCTTATCAGCTTTTGTTTGACATTAAATTTGTAGGGTGAAATTGTAATGATCATATATAATTGCCAACTTTGAAGCGGCGACTAGTGAGACATTTTTTTTTTTTGTTTTTTAAGATTGAAATATCAATAAGATACATTGAAGTCAAGTAAAAGCTAATGACTTAAAAAAAAAATAGAAATAAAGGAAGGAATCTTTAAAATCGAACATAAGCGTAGATATCAACTCTAACGTATTTTTAGCCATTAGCTTATGAGATTGTTGGATTTTAACTACATTGTTAAACATGGATAAAAATTAAAAAATGACTTTAATGTTCTTTTGATAATGAATTTTATTCGATAAATAAATAACGGGACTAATGATCAATTCTGTGAGATCTTATCACCAACTTATCAATTAAATTGAATGATTAAATATATAATTTTGATATTAAATATAGTAATTAATTAATAAAAACATATATTTAATTAAATAAGATTATTTTTAATGTGTAAGTAATAGTTTACAATTTTAAATCTCATCAATTATAAAAATTAATAAAATTATCATAAAAGTAATTCTTTATTAATCTTATTAAATTTTATTAATTCGTTTCTTTTTTATACTCATTAAATCAAATAAATTTTTAATTTTGATTAAATTAATTTGACTGGCCGATCAAATTAAAATTTTCAACACTAATTTTATAATTAAAAATTAATACTATGAAAAATAAAGTTATCATTCATAAAGGAACCGTCCTTCTCAAAACCTTAACATAACAACTAAATACAAAAAGGCACAATTTGAAAATTTCCTAAACCATAAGGCAATTAAGCAAATAGAAATGAAAAAAAAAAATTTCATAGTGTAATTCAAAGACTTAGCAATATTAGACAGACGAGATTACACGATATTTAAAAATAATTAAATTACAATCTAAAAATATTATGAATAAAATATAATATATTAATATTTTAAAATTTATATAATTTAAAAATTAAAAATTTATATAAGTATAAAATATTTTAATTTGATTATAATAAAGTAAATTTAATTAGTAAAAATAGTGGATGGGACACCTATTCATTATTTTTTGTTCATTTTTTTTATATATTTAACATAATTCATATATATATATATGATTTATCTGTAAAAGTTAAATTAAAATTAAAATTTATGAATGATGATTAAAATTATATTAAATAATAATAAAAAAATTTCAAATGAAAAATAGTAGTGGATTAATTACACAAATAATTTATGTACTATTCTACTTTTTTCAATAAAGTATTTAAAGAAAATTTTGATCTAAATAATTAAGCACTTTATATTGATAATATTAAATAAATATTGATATAATAATTAATATCTAATTTAATTATAATATATGATATTTTTTTAAAATAATAAAATAATATTTTTATCATATTTTTTAATTTTATTAAATATTAAAAATCATTATATATTTTAGAGAATCAAAATATATATATTTTTTTATTTGAACCAAAATCTTTTATATACTCAATTCAAAAAAAGTGACGCAGTAAATGGGTCATTTGTGCAATTAATGCTTTAGGAATTAATATTCCACAAGCTTGCTTCAGTTTATCAGAGTTTTGACGATCAAAACAGCAAAGTTTCTCGCCTTCTTCCATCAGTTTCCCTCTCTTTGTCAAAATCTCTAAAATCTTCAAAAACTGGTTTGAAAGAAGAAAAAAGTTTAAATCTTTCATCGATCTCATGCAATTCCATTGAAAAATTAAGATACCCAGAAAGAATGTATAGCAATTTCAAAGAACAAGCGATAGAGTACGTGAAGCAAGCTGTACAGGAAGACAATGCCGGGAACTACAGCAAAGCCTTCCCTTTATACATGAACGCGCTCGAGTATTTCAAGACCCATTTGAAATACGAGAAGAACCCCAAAATCAGGGAAGCAATTACCCAGAAATTCACGGAGTATCTGCGACGTGCCGAGGAGATCCGCGCGGTTCTTGATGAAGGTGGGCCCGGGCCGGCTTCTAATGGGGATGCTGCTGTTGCCACGCGTCCTAAAAGTAAGCCCAAGGACGGTAGTGGCGGAGGAGAAGGCGGTGACGGGGAGGATCTGGAACAGGCTAAGTTGAGAGCTGGACTTAATTCGGCTATTATTAGGGAAAAGCCTAACGTTAAGTGGAATGATGTGGCTGGTTTAGAAAGTGCTAAGCAGGCTTTGCAGGAAGCTGTTATTTTGCCTGTCAAGTTTCCTCAGTTTTTTACTGGTTAGTTTTTTTAGGGGTTTTTTTATTGGTTTTTTTTTTACGATGATTTTGGGTTTACAGCTTAAAAATGGATGGCTTTAGCTGGATTTTAGTAATTGCCAGTGGATAATGAAATTGGATAATTGTTGATTGGCAAACTATGTTGGAATTTTCTGGTTCTATTGGTTTTTCTTGACAGGCTTTGTTAAGGCTGATGTGTGCGTGTGTGTGTATTATTTTAGTTTGTGAATTTTGCTTGAATTTGGTAATAGGTCGTTGATAGTGAAACGGATAAATTGTCAATCGAGAAACTGTTAAGAAATTTATTCTTTCTTGGCAGTGATATTATTTATGAAAAGCGGTTGGCTAGTAGTTTTAATGAGAAAGATGTGACTTTGGTTGATATTTGATATTGTTAGGATAATTGCTTTTGTTTATTTAAGTTGGTTTTGTTAGTGGAGAGTGCCTAAATTTGTTCATTGAAAACTAATTGTCGTGATTTTCTGTCACTTGATTGAGCTTGTTACTTCTAAAATGTGAATGTTAGATTCCTGAATGCCTGCGAGATGCAAGATCTGCTTTCCGTGTTGATTTTGTGAAAAGGATTTAGTCCTGTTATATATCTGTTAAACGGTTACTTGCGGTGTGCCATGCTGTCATTTTCCTGGCACTGCTTGAATTGATTCCTAGAATAGTACTGGCAACGAAGCAAGATTTTTGCTTTCTAGTTAGTCAATTTGGGAAAATGTAGTTATTCTGAAGCAACTTTCTCTTTTTCTTTTTTATTTTTCCCCTTTTATGTTGCTAATCTGATGATCATAGTTGTTAACTGACATGGCCATACCAATAGCATGATCATCTTAACGATCAGCTTCGTGCAACACATAGTGTGACAAACAACTTATTACGTCACCCTCCTAAGACTCTACCTCCTCTGAAGCTTCTTATTGTCTCTGTCAGTGTCTATGTCTTGCTAGAATCTCTTGCATGCACCAACATAGATTCTACCTCCGCCGAAGCGGTCAGCTTTGCCATTTTAATCACATCAGACTAAATTAATATGATTTTAAAAGTCAAAAGCTTTTAAATGGATTTTAGGTTCTTTTATAATTTTCAAGTAGGGTTTGTTGAATTCAACTTTATACTTCATCTCATTTGCTGTCTACCTGAAAATTTTCCTCTTATGATCTATGAAGTTAATCAAAGTAACGTAGGGGATTAGTGGAGGTTTCACATTGTGGTAGGAATATTGCTCTATCTTCAATCGGCCCATATATATATATATATATTCCCTTTGTTAGTTTTGCTGTCTTCGGATATCCTGTTGGGCTTGCTGTAATTTAAAGTTGGTTTGATTGAACGACTGTTGTTTCATTTTTTGCTTGAATTGTATTAGGGAGTTGTGATGTGGAGTGAATCTCACTGAACCGAAACTGTACTCTCCTTTTAGCTACTTTTTCACTGTTCTAAGCATTGTCATTTCAATATTATATTTGCAGGGACATGATTGGATTACTTCTGTTAAAATTTTCTACTTGTTTTCTTTTAGGAAAGAGAAGGCCATGGAGAGCTTTTCTTTTGTATGGACCACCTGGTACTGGGAAGTCATACTTGGCCAAGGCTGTTGCAACTGAAGCAGACTCTACATTTTTTAGGTAATATATTGATTGTCACATATTTGACATCTTTATCTGCCCATAAGTAAACGTTCAATGCCGTTTTCCGGGTTTGAAGCCTTTTCACATTTTTTTTAATGCATACTAAATTGTGAAAACAAAGGGGTAAAAGGTAACCTTTAACATGTTAGCCTTTCCTTTATGATGCGGTCACCACTCTCCTTTTATTGGGATAAAGGGAGAGTTGACAGTAGGAATGACGTCGGCATATGCATCAATGGATTGTATTGGCAAATAGGTGGCAGCGTTCTCATATTGTGGTTATGGCATATATCAGCTAAAAAAACTCTTCGAGATGCTAATATCTATTTCATTTGCACATAATTTGACCTTTTTTTGGTCTGAGACCTCCACGTATCAAGTAGCCCCATTTGGCCTTGACTATTCGAAAGTCGAGCTGGGTTGGACCCCAAACGGGGAGAGAGCTCCCCCCCCCCAACCTATTTTTTCCATTCACAAGACTTGAAATTGAGATCTTGCTTAAGGGGCACCAAGCTCTTTAAAACTTGGTCCAACAGGTGTTGGTGCACATAATTTAAGGTTGCATTTTGCTAGAGTGCAGTTTGTATTTGCAGAGGATCTGAGAGTTTTAGAAATGCATCTGGGGTTGCATCGTGCTGCTCCGTTATTTTATTTTAGCATAAGTCAGAAAGATGCATTATGGGATTTGTTTTTCCCCGTTAAATTAAATCATATGCTTTAAAACAAATCTTATCTTGGCAGTAAGGATGGTTGTTTAGAAACAAATATATCTTGAAGATAAGTTAGCAATTGTGCCGACAACTTCTGTGTTATTGAAGTCAAACATGTTGTCGCTACCTGCCAATTCTGGTCATGCTTGCTCTTTGTTTTTCAATTTAGTCTGATGTACTCAAAACTGTATCTCTCTTGCAATTATCAGTTTACATTGTGCATACCAATCCATCTTTAGTTTCATTATCTTGTCATCTTTTTCATCCACAAAGACGTGAAAATTATGTTTCCTTCAAGTTGTATGCATTTCTTTTGAGATTGTAAACCTGGGCTTTCATTCATGCAATTGTTGATATTAATAGATAATGATGAGTTTGCCTTTCTGGCTCATGTGCGGTTATCTTTTTGAACATTTTTTGTGGTAGTTAATCTTCTGTATACCTTTGCTCAGTTTATGTGCATGTATTTAGGTTTCTTCTTGTCTCTCTTCTAAAATTTAATCCCTTTTCCCCTTCTATTTCTGCTAGTATTTCTTCATCGGACCTTGTCTCAAAGTGGATGGGGGAAAGTGAAAAGCTGGTTTCAAACCTTTTTCAGATGGCTCGTGATAGTGCTCCTTCCATCATATTCATCGATGAAATAGATTCCTTGTGTGGCCAGCGTGGTGAGGGCAACGAGAGTGAAGCGTCAAGACGTATCAAAACCGAACTTCTTGTGCAGATGCAGGTATTTGTCAGCGTGGTGAAAGTGTCAAAAAAAATTTAAAATTTCTTTGCCCAATGCTTTTCGATAAATTATTTTCTTTGCCCGAATCTTATATACTGAGAAAGACTATTAAGTATATATCTTTTAGAGGTTAAGCGATATATGCTATACTATGCCCACTCTTTAGTTTCCTTGAAGTATCTATGTTTGACACATTTTCGGATGTGGGTATGGGGTATGATCCTCCAAATATATGAAAAAATTTAGAAAAAATGGAGTATACCATGTCAGACACATGTATCCGACATTCACCTCCGAGTCCGAGCAACTTAGGATATATGTTTATGTAAGACATTTTTGTTGCTATGTTCTTCAACATGCTAGCATCCGTATCCTAGTTTTTTGAGAATTTCCGTGTCGCTGTATTTGTGCTTGTGCTGGATTGTGAAAAATAGATAAATGATTCCGTCTAAGATTTCTAAGCTTAATGAATTAATTTTATATCTTGTGCTTATTTTATGTTCTAGGGTGTTGGACATAATGATCAGAAAGTCCTCGTGCTTGCAGCAACTAATACTCCCTATGCACTTGATCAGGTAAAGGAGAATATTACAATATGATTTTCATATATTCATCTTAAATCAACTGGGATGGATTTCTTTTACTAATCGTTTGCCCTTTTAGGCCATCCGCCGGCGTTTTGATAAGCGTATTTACATTCCTCTCCCAGATTTGAAGGCTCGGCAACATATGTTCAAAGTACTTGACCTTAGCCCTAATATTGTCCTTCGAAGTGTTGAGAAAAAATAAGAAGAAAATGCTCTTTTTTTTTTTTTCTGACATCGCTGCATTGTTTTGGTAAAATAAATTATAACAGGTGCATTTAGGTGATACTCCTCACAACTTGACTGAAAGTGATTTCGAAAACTTAGCTCGCCGAACGGAGGGGTTTTCGGGGTCTGACATATCGGTTTGTGTAAGTGAAAACCCATATGAGATGCTTGATCATTTTCTCTTCTTGTTCTTTCTTCGAATTCTGTCTTGGCAGCGATTCTTACCATGAAGGGCCGATAATATGGTAGCTCATTTGCATGCTTTTTACTTGTTTACATCATGACAGGTTAAGGATGTTCTTTTTGAACCAGTTCGTAAAACCCAAGATGCCATGTTTTTTTATAAGACACCTAATGGTATGTGGATGCCATGTGGACCAAAGCAACCAGGTGCTGCCCAAATTACCATGCAGGAATTGGCGGCCAAAGGACTTGCAGCACAGGTATGGAGTTGCTTGCGATAGAAAGTATTCTAGTTCTTACCTTCCGTGTTCATATGCTCCATTATACTTTTTGAGATTACCTTATTTCGTGATTTTTAATCTGAATTTGTTCTTGTTTCTGAAGAATGCATTGAGATGAAGTGTTTGGAGTGCGTATTTAGTTATTTACTATGTCGTGTCGAATATGTGATTATCTTATTACGAAGTCATCAGTAAGATAATTTAGTTAAAACAAATTCAATTATAGAAACAAAGTATGATACACAGACATTTTGGTTTTTTTTTTTTGAACTACTCTTGTGCGACACATATCCGGATATGCTAATGAGGATATGACTTTTAAAAGATCCTCCAAATATATAAAAAAAAAACTTAGAAAAATTAAACATATGAATGTTGGACACATAATCGTATCCGACATTCACACCCGAGTTTGAGTACAATAAATATATCTATTTAGTCATTGGAAACAAATATCATCAGATATTCCGGAAGACACATTGGAATATTGTTGCCATGCTATTGTACATTAAATATATCTATTTAGTCGTTTGTGACATTGAAGTCATTAAAATTTCTTTTTTTACATTGATTAATGCCCCGTGCAGATCCTACCACCTCCTATTACGAGATCAGATTTCGATAAGGTGCTTGCGAGACAGAGGCCAACGGTGAGCAAAGCTGATCTCGAGGTCCACGAAAGATTTACAAAAGAGTTCGGGGAGGAAGGTTGATGGGGGATCTTGAAGTAATTGTCAATATTGATCTACACTGGTTGTGAGTGTAATCCTTGTGATTTGTATTTTTTTTAATTACTGCTGGATCATCCAGGGAATTGTCTCCTCTTTTAGCTTTCCGTTTTCCTATATTCATATGGGATGAACACATTACACTTCATTGAATTGCCTTTTTTTTGGGTGTAAAGGAAGATAGCTAAAAGTTTGGCTTAAAATGTTAAAATATGAGTTCCTATGTTACTCGGATTCAAATGTAAATGTGGGATAAGAGTATGTTGCTCAGACTTGGACGTGAGTGTCAGATAAGAGTATATGGTCGATAGGGGTATTTTCAATTTTTTCTAAAAGTTTTTACCGTCTATTTGCTGAGTACTTGGACGGTTATATCTTCATACTCATGTTCAAAAATGTGTTGGACATAAGTACTTTGGAAAAATAAAGAATCGGGCAACATAAACAAGTTGTACCCTTTTTCTGCTAAAGCCTGATGGCCCTTTTTTTTTTTTGGCTTTTGCTGCCTAATTATCTGGCTTTGAAAATGATTTGAATTTTCAGTCATTTGGAGCATTTGCTATTTGCTGTCAACCAGTTAGGAGTATGGTTGTCTTGGTGGTTTCTAGGGAAACAAATGAAGGGGAAAGTGCCTTTTATTTTTCTTTTTTTGGGTAAAGGTGGTCTTCGGATTTGGCATTTATGCATTTATATTATTTGTATTATTTTTTCGTGTTATAATCGTATTTAAAATTTTATATATTTACATAAATTTTATTTTATATGTTTTGAAATATTCATGGGCTTATGTATGGTATTAATATTATATATATATATATATATTTATCCTAATCTAGTTGAAAATTGAGCTCCAAATTTTATTTAAATCACTCATATTAAAGCAATATATTATTTTTTCTAAAAAATTAGAAGATATGTTATTTTTATTTAATCTTTAATGATTTTATTTTTTATTAAGTTTTTAAATATGAAAAATTTAATGCATTTTATATTTTAATATTATATATATTTATTCTTTATACAAAATAAATTGTATAATATATAAAATATAATTTATTATATAATTGAAATAAAAAGCTTTACATGTTAAAGTTGGAGTTTAACTATGGTTTTATTTCTTTCAGCTAAATTTATTTTTAAAATTTTAAAATTTATTTAAATTTCTTTAAATATCAAATGAATCTTTTTATAAACGTAACAAACAGCCGATTTTAAATGAATCTATAAATACGTGAAAATGGATACTAAAAGAGTTAGAGCCAAAATATTGTGCAGAAGGGGAAAAAATTAAACAAAATTAGGACTTAAAACGATTAAGATCATCTTCATCGCCTATCTTTCCTATCTGTTTTATTGTTTCTTTTAACTTAAAATGAAAAAAAAACAATGAGGTAGAGAAAACTACTAAGCATGTTTCTTGCTTATTTATCTTTACAAAGATGATTACTCATACAAAAGATATATCAAATATATATATTATATAAACTTTATTTATATTTTTCTTTTAAAATTTATAAATAATCTTTTCAGTCTCTTTTGTTTTCCATTCTCACATTAAAAGTCAAAATTTGATAATATTAAATTTGATTTTATAAATATTATATAAATAAAATAATTAAAATATGATAAAATATGAATATATATCTTAAAATTTATATAATATTAATTATTAATATATTAAAATTTATATAAATATAAAATAATTTAAATAAATTATAATATAATAAAATATAAGATATTAATATATAAATTATCAAATCTTTCTCGCATAGTAAAAGAAAGAATTTTGACCATTAAAAGACTTTTTTTTTTGCCTTCTTTGTAATCGAAATTAGCGCTTTTCTTCTTTAAAACCCCTTAATTAGCCTTTTTTTTTCAGTTAAGTTTCAAAGTAAGATTTGGTAATTTTCTTTTAAAAAACGTTTGTTTTAATTAATTTTTCATCTCTGTTTTCTTTTCACATTAACCAAACCTCGACCTTTGCTTCTTCTTCACTCCTACGCACTTCAAAACCCTAAATTTTCATATTTCCCATCTGGGTTTTTCAGAAAAAAAGTAAATTTTCCCTTTTTTTGTGGATTTTGGTCATATTCCATAATTAGGTTTTGGGTGCTAAGAAACTTTTAGCTCTAATTTTTATTCTAAGTTGTGAGTTGGGTATTTTTTTTTTCTTGTCGAACAGCTATGAACTTTACTAGTCTTTGTTCGAGTTTTCACCAAAAATAGTGAAAAAAAGGGGTAGAATTTGAAAGGTTTCTTTGAAGTTAGTAAAAGGAATAGGAAAGATGATTGCTGAGAAGCCAAGTTGGGTTAGACATGAAGGAATGCAGATTTTCTCCATTGATATTCAGCCTGGTGGTCTTAGATTTGCTACCGGTGGAGGTGACCACAAGGTAAAAACTTCCATTTTTACTCTTTATATTCTCTTTTAGCTTAGCTTTACTACTGCTGGAAGGCCACCGTAGTTGCAGATTTTTCGCTTTGCATATGATATGACTAGAGATTACTTGACAATTTGTGTATTCATATCAAGGTCAAGTATTTTGTTGTGTTATAATCTTGTTTTTTATCATGTCAAAATCATGTTTGAGTATAATTTTTCTTCTTCCGGTCATTAGCATTTCATATTTCATCCTTTCCACATATATTATATGGTATATGGAGTTAGATAAAATTTCATGTGATATAGTAAACAGAATAGAAATTTAATACCATTATTATTAGATTGATTCGTAAGATTCAATGAAGAATGAGAAAAGAATGGGATTTTTTTTTTGCTAAATGGGAAATTCAGAATTCTTGGAGATGAAAATGTTTTCTTTTATATTTTTTGATATGTTAATAATTTGCATTATTTAGATTTTGAGACATGTTTCTATGTTATGTTTTAATTGCTTTATCTGTGTCAGATTGGCGTAATCCTGTGTAATAGTGATAGGTTTATTTTCTAATTTTGCCAAAAAACGGCACTATTTGTTATTATATATGTAAAATAATATGTTATCTTCTTGAATATCACTGTTTTCGCATTGTCTCAAAATGCAGGTTCGGGTATGGAATATGGAATCTGTTGGCAGGAATTTGGAAAAGAATGAATCTACACTGAGGCTTCTCGCAACGTTGCGTGATCATTTCGGTTCTGTCAACTGTGTTAGGTGGGCTAAGCATGGTCGGTTCGTTGCATCAGGATCTGATGATCAAGTGATCCTAATTCATGAGAGAAAGCCTGGTTCCGGGACAACTGAGTTCGGGAGTGGAGAGCCCCCAGATGTTGAAAATTGGAAAGTTGCAATGACATTGAGGGGACACACTGCAGATGTGGTAATGGATATTATTTTTCTTGTTGGGATGTATGACTGCTGATTAGAGCTCTACTTTCTATCCTGTAGTTAGCTTTATTGTGCTGCAATTTGCATTGATTGATTTTTTCTTTCTCAAAAAAGCATCTAATTTTACCTCGAAACTTGGTTTTCGCAACGTCTTTTTCTCAGTACACATTTGCTAATGGCTGCACTTTTGAAGTATGTGTTTGTTTTAATTTGGTAAGAAGGGAAGAGGGATGGGGCTGGGAAGAAGGTAAAGGACAAAGAATAGAAGGTCAAAATTCTCTACTATGATGCTATTTTACTCGAACTCAGGTGTAAGTGTCAGATATGGAATGTGTCTGACACGGATATGTTCAATTTTTCTGAGTTTTTCCATGTATTTGGAGGGTTCTTGGAGACTCATATCCCTATACCCTTGTCCTAATATGTGTCAGACGTAGTATACTTAAAGAAAAATGAAGAGTCTGAGTAACATAGCTGTAATGTTTTATGCAACTCCCTTAATTTAATGTAGTGGTTTCTAATAAGCGCTGGATATTGTCTAACCGGCAAGTTTCTTATATTCTGAGCTTGAAGTAGGTAGATCTTAATTGGTCTCCTGATGACTCGATATTGGCTAGTGGGAGTTTGGACAACACCATCCACATATGGAATATGAGTAATGGCATCTGCACGGCTGTGTTGAGGGGTCATTCTAGTCTTGTTAAAGGAGTTGCCTGGGATCCCATTGGGTCCTTCATAGCGAGTCAATCTGATGACAAGACGGTCATAATATGGCGAACAAGTGATTGGAGCCTTGCTCATAGAACAGAGGGCCACTGGGCAAAATCAGTATGTTTATTTGTGTCGATGGAATTTTTCTTCGGTCTTACATTGTGTTTCATTTTCTGATGGAAACGTGTTCTTTTCAGTTGGGGTCTACATTTTTCAGACGGCTTGGATGGTCACCTTGTGGCCATTTCATAACCACCACTCATGGTTACCAAAAGCCAAGGCATTCTGCACCTGTCCTTGAGAGGGGCGAATGGGCTGCCACATTTGACTTCTTAGGCCACAATGCACCAATTATTGTAGTGAAGTTTAATCACTCGATGTTCAGAAGGAATATTGCCAATCCACAGGAAGCGAAAGCCACTTCTGTCGGCTGGGCAAATGGAGCTGCTAAGATCGGGGGGAAGGAATCACAGCCATATAATGTAATTGCAATTGGAAGTCAGGACCGCACTATAACGGTGTGGACAACTGCAAGTCCTCGCCCCCTCTTTGTAGCCAAGCATTTCTTTGGTCAAAGTGTTGTGGATTTATCCTGGTAAATTTTCATTTTCATGAAAGATATATTTTTTCGGTCATCGGAGTGAACATTTTTTTTCCGTTGTGTTAGCCGTTTTCTCCTTATGCCATTTTTTTCTTTATCTCTTAATAGTAATCTCTTTCCATAAACAGGAGCCCCGATGGCTATTCTCTCTTTGCTTGTTCATTGGATGGGACGGTGGCTACTTTCCATTTTGAAGTGAAAGAGCTTGGCCACCGACTAAGTGATTCTGAACTTGATGAGTTAAAGAGAAGTCGTTACGGTGATGTGAGAGGTCGACAGGCGAATTTAGCAGAGAGCCCGGCACAGTTATTACTTGAAGCTGCTTCAGCCAAGCAAACTACTAGCAAGAAAGTAGCTTTGGATGTTCAACAGAATCCAATACCTGTAAAATCCTCTGTTGAGTTGGGGGTAGCAAACAAAAGTTCCGAGCTTCAGAATAATGATGGGAAGAAGAGTGGGCTTGCTGCTAGCGACGGATTGAATAAAGCGGCAAGTTCTGCCCGCGTTTCTAGTCCGGTGAAACAAAGAGAATACAGACGTGCTGATGGTAGAAAGAGGATCATTCCTGAAGCAGTAGGCGTTCCTATTCAGCATGAGAATATTTGTGGCAGTGCTCAATCTCAAGCATTAGATTTCCCTGTCGCATCTTCTGATCCCAGAAAAATTGATAATGGGATGGTTCCTACAGATGGTAGTTTGAGAGAAACTACTGTCAGGGGAACCATTGGTAGAAGCTTTGACTTAAAGGAGTGCTCAGGGGTCAATGCTAGGGCTACCGTTACTGACAGCCTGGTTATTGAGAAAGTTTCTGCTGGCCAAGATAGTATCAATGTAGAACAGTCTGGAAGCATAAAGCCTTCGGGTTCCAGCATTTGCTCTGCAACATCTCTTTCAATTAGGGTATTTGACAGGAAAGAGGGGGAGGAGATGACTCCGGTTTGCTTGGAAGCTTGTCCCCAAGAGCATGCCCTAAATGACATTGTTGGTGTGGGAAATTCATGTACGACGAAAGAAACGGAAATTGTTTGTACAAGAGGGGCTCAAACTCTTTGGTCTGATCGTATCTCAGGAAAAGTATCCGTTTTAGCAGGAAATGCAAATTTCTGGGCTGTTGGATGCGAAGATGGGTGTCTACAGGTAAGCAAGACACTCTATCCTAAGCCAGGCAGAATTTATGGTTCTTTATCCTCTAACAGAACAGTCACGGAGTTTTTCTACCTCTCCTTTTTTTATTTTTTATTTTTT
>JBBYHO010404366.1:13361-24771 GCA_038382025.1 Adansonia gregorii
TTTTTTTTCATATTTGCTGCCGGATGGGGTGTTGCTGTAGTTTTTTGTCTAGACATTTCACGATGCTGAATTCGAGGGTGGGCTTTAGACTTGGCCATGCATGTGCTTCTATTATATTATATCTAGCAAATCATTACATTGAGATTTCGTAATGGTCCAGCAAATGTACTTTAATCTTTTTTGCTTATGTTTTTGAAGGTTTATACAAAGTGTGGAAGACGTGCATTACCAACCATGATGATGGGATCCGCAGCAACCTTTATAGATTGTGACGAGAGCTGGAAATTGTTATTGGTTACAAGGAAAGGGTCTTTGTATTTATGGGATCTCTTCAATAGGAACTGTCTCCTCCACGATTCATTGGCGTCTCTAATCACTTTGGACCTTAGCTCATCCGCGAAAGGTACATGTACTTGATATAATTCAAGCCTTCATATGATTCTTAGAAGACTTATTATTTCATGGTACTTGGTTGACATATTTCCTTACATTTTTTAATAACCTTTTTCAGGCACAATCAAAGTTATATCCGCTAAGTTATCAAAATCTGGTTTTCCGCTCATTGTTTTGGCTACCCGGCATGCGTTTCTTTTTGACATGAGTCTAATGTGTTGGCTGAGGGTTGCAGATGACTGCTTCCCTGCATCAAATTTTGCGTGTTCTTGGAATTTGGGTTCAACTCAGACCGGTGAGCTAGCCACACTGCAGGTGGATGTCAGGAAATATTTGGCCAGAAAGCCAGGCTGGAGCAGGTTTGTTGCTAACAATATTTTGCCTAAAATCCCAAATCCATATCACATTTGATACTGAGTATTTGTTTGACATCATATCTCGGTTGGTGGCATGAATTTTGGTTATACTCTTCTCTTACTAAAGTTTGTTTCAACACAGTGGCTGCCAAAGAAATAATTCTGAATAAATCTGCTTTTTAAATAATTTTAAGAAGCTCTTTTTAACTGTGTTGGTCCTAGAATCTATGTTACTTCTACCTTCATTTTTCTTGAGGTACTTGTGTCTGACGCCTGTGACACGTTTCTGAACATCGGCACATGGATATGACCCTCCAAGGACCCTCTAGGTGCATGAAAAAATGTAAAAAGTTGAATATACTGGTGTTGGAGACGTACCATATCCGAAACATAAACTCGAGTCTGAGTAAAATAGCTTAGAATTTCACAAGTGGTCATGTGTTGCAACAGGGTAACTGATGACGGAGTGCAGACACGTGCTCATTTAGAAGCTCAGTTGGCATCATCTTTGGCTTTGAAATCCCCTAATGAATATCGCCAGTGCCTTCTTTCCTACATACGCTACCTAGCAAGGTTAGTTTTTCTCCCCAACAAAATGCATTTACGAGTGTTGATATCAAACAACAGCTCATGTAGTTTCCTCGGTTTTGGCTTATGCCTTTTTTTGTTACAAAACTTGTGATGCAAAGCTTGTATTCGGTGCATCGTGATAGAACTTTAGAATATTCATATTTCTGCAGAGTAATGTTCTGTCGTGCCTATCCAGGTACAAGCATAAAAATAAATCGTCACAAACCATACATGCTCTTGTGTTTGCAGAGAAGCGGATGACTCTCGTTTGCGAGAAGTCTGTGAAAGTTTTCTTGGGCCACCAACTGGAATGGCTTCAGATTCCAAGAATCCTGCATGGGATCCGTACGTGCTCGTAAGTCGTTCATCCCAACCTCTTATAAAATAACATACATCAATTTTAGTGCGTCGTTTTTCATCATATCCTAGAATATCCAAGGATAATCACTTCTTTGAAAATACGATATCCGAGTTACTACACGTATCATGTAAATGCATGCTTCCTTTGTTCGATTTGGTTTTAAAATCTTTCTAGCGGGTTGATTTCCTCAGAACGCAAGAGACATTATTATAATGACTTGTTTCATTAATTTTTATTGTCAATGAAAGCACCTCTATATCCTATTTTACCTACACTAGGGGTCATCTGTCGGATATGGGGCTCCTTGTTTTCATAATTTTTCTTTTTTTCTCATATGTTTGGAGGACCATGTTCTTATACCCATGTTCGAATAACATAGCCTCTATCCCTTCAGTTCCGATTTCTAGGGAACAAAACCAGCGCGGTTTTAGGTTGTTTTATGGCTTGTACAAGTCTGAAAATGTATTCTTTCCGAACCCTTCATATCCGAGATCCTAGTCAGCTACTTGTTTACACAGGGCTTCAAAATACTTTGACGGTTCTTTCCCCTAACCTATGCGGATCGTCGCAGGGAATGAGAAAGCACAAACTTCTAAGAGAAGACATTCTTCCTGCAATGGCATCGAATCGAAAAGTCCAGCGATTACTGAATGAGTTCATGGATCTCCTCTCAGAATACGAAAGTGTAGAAAACAATCAAGACCCAAAAAATCAGTCTCCACCAACTACATCTGAACCGGAGATAGATCCGATGGACGCTAACCCATCCACAACAGGTCAAACCGATACTGCCCTGCCAGCAACAGATAAGACGGAAACTCCTTCCCTTGGTATAGATCAAATGGATTCTGCTCCATCGATAACAAATCAAGCAGACATGGCCATCGGATCAACTGATCAAGTAAATCAAGCTCCGATAACTGAAGATGCTACTGCTGGTTCATGATGATGAAAATTTTCATTTATGCAATTACTAACTAATATCTCCCTTGCTGCGTTATATTTTTGCCATTTACGAGGTTTGGGTGCTTGAAAATGGCAGCCTCTGATTCTAATTCAAGAATCTCATTTTGTTTGTTAAATGTTAAATCTTCTTGCCATTGATATAAAGTCATTAATCTTTGTACAATTTACTTGACATTAACAGAATCCCGTCTTTCAAGTGTTCCTTGTAACGAGGTTTGGTTGATTGGAAGATTAATTTGTTCTTTGCATTGCTATTATTTCCATTTGGGTATATGATATTATGTGATTTGATTTTTATAGATTTGGGTAATTTTAGATTTGAATATGAGGTTTATTATAGTGGAGGATTTGGGGCAGATTTTGATAGGAAGTTTAGATATTTGATATCTAAATACGCGTCATTTTAGTTCAGATGTTGGATATCTGAATTTGTTTTGCTTGTACGGATAATAGTTTATATCTTTACATATTGAAGGCTAATTTACATTTTACATCACTAACTTTAGCATTAAGTATTAATTTTCATGTAAGTTGTAAATATTTAATTTCATTAAATTAAATTATTAAATTTTTATTATTAATAAATTATATTATTTACATAACTTTTCTAAGTAATTTTAATGGAATATTCGACTTGCGATGTATAAATGGTATTTTTTTTTTCAAATCTCATTAAGACAATGTGAGAAAACATACGCTGTCTATGCATGTGGAATCGGTTTTCTTTTCGTTAGAATTATTTACTAGAGTTAGTATATATAGCTTAATTTATTAATAATAAAAGTTTAGTAATATAATTTGAAGAAATTAAAGATTTGTCGTCTGAATGAAAATTGATGCTAAATTCAATAACCCAAAATATAAATCACATCATATTTAATTATTATTTATTTTTTTATTTAATAAATTTAAATATTTAATGGATTCATATATTTGAATGATACTGTTATCTAAATTAGATACGGATTCGGTTGGTAATAGTAGGATTATAAGAGGGTAAGAGATGGATAGGGAACTCATATAAATTAAGTGAATTCGAATTCAAATATTATAATAATTATAAATATTTAATTTGTTGTCATCCCTAACCCTAAATCATCAAGAATTATAAAAACATAAAGCACCCGAGCATTTGCTAGTAGACCAATCTATGAGTTGGGTGCTCGACTCGATTTGGGCCTTAGATATAAGTTTTCCTAATTCAGATTAGCTCGGTTTGAATTATTATTCAATAATAAAAATAATTTTTTAAATTTTATTATAAAAAAATATAAATATTAACCTAAAAATAATTTTTTATTAATATTTGAATAGCAATTTGAACTTTTAAGCATGCTTAATTAAAACCTAAACAAAAAAATTTAAAATATTCTTGAGTTACAACCTTGCTCAACTTAACCCATGGTCAAGTCTATTTGCTAGGTGTGTTCATATCTCAATTCAAAGTGCTTAAAGAAATTAACAATACTTCTTTATCTTTTGAGTTGTTCTGTCGAATCAGTCACTCAAGACCTTTGGTCTTTACCCGAACCCGATAAAAAAATTGGGATCACTTCTTATGGGATCGTTAAGAATGATTCTAATCTAGATCATGGCCTATTAGAAGTAGAATGCGCTCAGGTGGGATCCTCAAATCAAATTATAAAAAGAAAACATAAATTCAAGACAAAGCTCGCATCAATGTCACGCTCTCTTGTTTTACTTTTATATAAAAGATTTTTTTTTCTAAATTAAATTATAATGATAAACTATGTAGAATATGAGATAAATAGAGACATGATATGAAGACAACATAGAAAAAAATAATTATAATACAGCATAAAAAAATAACATATGTATGATACAAATATATGAATATATCAAAATATACAAAATAGTAATTACTGACATATAAAAATTTATATAAATTTATAATGCTTTGAAAAAAATAAAAACATGTTATGAACACACAAAATATTTACTAAATTGAGTCATTACGATAAATGATGCAAAATATGTTGTGAATTAAGGTAGGACACGAAGAGATACGAATACATAAAATTTTCTCTAAATTAAATCACAATGACTGACTATGCCAAATATAAGATAAATTAAGACATGACATATACAAACAAAATTAAAACACAACATGGAAAGTAACATGAGCAAGATATGAATATACAATTATACCAAAATATACTCAAACGAACATACGATGAATACAATATAAAAATTAATATGAATACGATATGAATATATAAATGTGTAAAAATATACATAACATTCATACACGAAACGAATACAAAAACATGACAGGAACACAAATTTTGCTCTGAATTGAATTACGGTGAAAAATAATGCAAAATATGAGTTTAACTAAGACACAATACAAACACAATATAAAAGAAATTAAAACATTATATGAGAAATAATATGAATATGACACAAATGTGCAGTCGCATCAAAATATAAAACTAATTATTAATATATAAAATTTATATAAATCTAAAATACTTTAAAGACAAAAAAACACATAAATATACAAATCATAATATAAATATAACATAAATACGAAAACAAACACAAAATAACTTTCTCCCCTTTCTTTCCTTCTATTTTTTCTTTCTGCTTTCCCTTTCCTCTCTTTTTTTTTCTTTTTTTTTGGCGTGCAAAAAAATTAAAAGCAAGACATATGTCTTGAGGTGTCCATAAGCTAGGTTACTCGTTCAATATTCAAGGGAGTTTAGGTAAAAATATTAGGCCCAAAAAATAAATTTGGGTAAAAAAAATTAAGCTCGTTTAAAAGATAGCTAGATCTTGGCCCTAACATTTAAGGCCCAAACCAACTCAGCCTATTTTCGACTATATAATATATATTAGTTTGTAGTTATATACATTATATAGTTTTTATCATATAAAAAATAAATATATTTATATTTATATTTTACAACCTAGCAAAAAAATTTATTAAATTACTAACTATTAAATTTAAAAATATTTTTTATAAAAATTAAATTAAAAAAATATAATATGAGTGGGCTGCGACGAGTTTAGATTACTCATTTATGAATATGAGCTGATTTGCATAAAATTTAAGGCCATATTTCGTGTCGGGTTTGGACAAAAAATGTATAATATTAATACCCTATTTAGGTTCGACATGAACACTACCCCGATCCAACGAATAAACACTTGTACACATGTTAATTTTAGATCTGTTTGTGTAGTTAATTTTGGATTTGCGTTTGATTGTAACCCAACTCTCACCCAAGTATGATTGAACTAAGAAGTTTTTGCCAAGCATGACCCAACACAGACATTTAATAAAATTTTTGAAAGGATTTTCCAACTCAATTAGGTTAGGTTTGTTGATTTCGTCATTAGTTGTTTTCATGTTGTTGACAGCTTTTCTAGACTCTAATTTTGAACCCAATTATTTTCATACAATATATATTATTTAATTTTTTTTTACTTTTTTTTTTGTTTCCTTTTCTAGACTCTGATTTCTAAGTTACAATCATTACTTCCCATAAATGATACGTTTTGACTATAATTTCATTTTCAAGGAATTGGAGCAATTTGATGAACAATTACTTGTTCACCAATTGGAAGGACAAATAAAACTTGTTAACCAAGAAAAGGGCTTATAGCTGGCTTGGACTTAGAGGTGTCAAATGGTTTAAGTTGGATTAAATTTAGATTGGATATAAGTATAATATTGATATTATTTATATTTATTTAAATTCAATTTCACTTGGTAATTCAAACTTAAATTCTGTCTAAATCTATTTAAATTTATAAATAATAATGTAGACTCGTTTGTATTCACCAAAATTATTTTTTAAATATCATTAATTTTATTTTTTTCTTATATTAAATTTAAAAATTTAATAAAACTTCATATATTTTTAATGCCTATACTATAATACTTAATATATTTTTATATGATATAAACTGCATCATATATACTATATAATTAGAAAATAGGTTGAATTGAGTTAGATTTAAGCCTTAAATGTTAGAGCCAAAATTTGATTTATTTTCTAAATGAGCCTCATTTTTGCGTAAACCCATTTTTTGTATATAATATTATTGTCAAAACCTTTTTAAATATCAGACGGAACTTTGAATTTGGATGAATAACTTAACCTATATACATGTCTCGAACCATATTGACGATGAAAATTTCTAATGTAAAAGTTAGATATACTGCTTTCCATTAATGCCATGAAAAATGGGCAAGATTCAAGTAATGAAGCAAGCTAAAAGTCCAAATAATTCATAGCATCGCAAAGAAAACAAGAAAAGAAAAAATCCATTGTTTCACACTACACATAAAAAAAAAAGGTTAGGATTCTTAGGTGGTTTTTTTTCTCCCTTAAATTAATTATGACCTAAATTGGAAGAAATTGACTTAAGCTTGAGCTTCCTCAAGGCTTAACTACTTAGCACCAAGTACTTGATCTTTGACAAACAAAAAGTATTGTAAATTATTCATTTTTTAATATTAAATAAATTATATGTCCAAAGAATTGGATATATATATATATATATATATAGGATCGGTTGACGAGAGCTTTTACGTACCTTTTAACCATTCAAACTTTTTTTGAAAAAAATTTTCACATAAAATCAATCACTTTTATAAAATATTTAAAAAAATAATGTAATAATTATATAATTTTTTTCTATTTCGAGAACCTTATGCATAAATTTATTTATTTATTTATTTATATAGATGATTTGCTTGGTCTTTTTCTGAGATCAATTTTCTTGTTTCTTCCTTGTGTCAACAAAATCTCAAAACCAAAGACAAAGATTGGTTAATCTATTATGATCTGTTATATTACTTTCAAAAGATATATCAATTCATATGCACATAGTTTGTTTAAATTCATTTATATATTTTTGATGGGTGCAATTAACTGACGTTTAAAAGCACTGATCTTCTGCTGGTTTAAAATTATTTAATTATTATTTTATGAAATTAACGAATTTAAAAAAATAATTTATTAATTACATTTTTATTTTTTTAATATCACCTTAAACACTGCCCGCTACATTTCTCAAAATTTATTGGAAGTCTTTCTTTCGTTTGCGAAGATATCTTTGATGATCTACATTAATTACTTAATGTTCTTATTCGCTAACAACTAAAGGCATAGGAAATAAAATTTGCTTAAAATATAGTGATTTTTTTGACATAATTGACTTAATTATTCAAATCTTTTTTTTAATGAATTTTTTGAAAATATTACAAATTTTGAGGCGTAAACCTTAATTCTATTTGATGTCATTGGTTAAATTTCTTGTATGAATAAATTAAATTAAACTTCAGATTTAAATAATTTTTTGCGGTGAAATTATAAAAGCTTTTCATTGTTTAGTTGGTTAAGAAAACAAAGACATGCAAGCACATGTATGATGATCAAACTTTCCTAATTTTATCAAACAGTTCCTTAATTTGGAAGGAAATTAAGATACTTAAAAATCAATCTTTTTATTATTTTGTTGAATTTTGATCATAGTTGTTCGTCTCTTAAAGATTTGATAGTTCAAGTTGGCGTTGTATCGTACCAAAATACTAGGGTGACTGCTCACCTAATTCTATTCCATTTACTAGAAAACTAATGTTTTCAAGTCAAAATGAGGCAAATAAAATAGTTTTTAATTTTTTTGGTCTTCTTGTCTCCTTAAATTAATATAATAAATATTTTGAAACCATTTCGATAATTAAACTTTTTCTACTATTCTCTCTTAACTATTTTAAACAAGCAAGAATGGAACTTCAAAATTTTTATATTTATATCGTATTTATATTAATTTTTTATATTATAATTATATTTAAAATATTATACATTTACATAAATTGTTATACGTTAATAACTCGTATTTAAAGGTGTTTATGGATAGAGTTGAGCTACGATCCAAATTTTTTAAATTTATTGTCCGAGCTCGACCTGCTTGTAGGCTTGAATTATTGTTAAAAAATATTAAATTATTTAAAAATTATTTTTATATTAATATTTTTATATTTTTATAATTAAATAAAAAATATTTTTTATGATCCATCCAATAAAAAATATTTATACTCAAGCATAACCCATTTCAATCTAGGCTTGGTGGGTTGAGCGGGCTACCTAATCTTTGAACATATCTACTTGTATTACACAAATTTTAATACATTTGCATATTAATATAATATTCGTATTATTTTTTATCATAAGTTTTAATTATTTTCTGTATCATATAATTTTATTATATTCAAAATTATTAAGTATCTTGTGAACAGTATATAAGTCCAAGCTAGACAATAGATATGGAACTCTCATAAATTTAATACTAATGAAATACGTAATAGTTCGTATTTCATTTTTTTTATAGCTAAGATTGTTAGAAATTAAATCAACATAAAATCAAATTTATTTCACTATTTCTTTGTCGCTCTTCGTTAGATCGAAGCTTGTTGTTGGCATAAATTGTGGACAAGAAGCTTTAATTATGGCAAAGAATGCTCCTCTATGGCCATATATATGCTTTAGTTCATAGCATAATTCTTGCCATGTTTTTCATTAGTTAGAGTCAAAACTACTAATTTTTTTTCCCTCTTTTTACTCCCATAAAAAACTCTAGTTTTTTAATTTAGCAATTAGATAAGAAGTAGCTGTAGAAACTATTGATGAAGATTTGTAATCATGCATAATTTTGCTAACATGATATATATATATATAGGATTAAATTTAATTTTCATTTTAAAAAAACAAAGTATATATAGAATTTGCATAACTTGTAAAGTTTACAAAAAAAAATCCGTAAATCAACTAAACCAATAAATAAATAAATAAAAACATAAGTTTGAGATAATCTAATGGCTTTGAAAGAATTGAATGAAAAGTTATATTAGATAAAAATCTCACATATGATTTTCATCGAGTAATAATACATGTAACTTGTCTATTAACTTTTTCATCATCATTCTCAAAAAATCAAACTTTATTTTTCGTGAAGTTGCCAGAATATGGTTAGCCTCGAGATTCGAAAGTGCTCATGTAACTTGAAACTTAATATAAAATGAAATTTTTATAAATTAAAAAGGATTATATATAAGATTAATATTTGATATGCTGACAGTAAAAACTTTTAAATTTCATAATTGAATAAAGAGTTTTTTACATTTTTTATTTTTATTTTTAATTAATATTTTATTATGTTTAAAGGTATGTATTAATAACTTAACAATACTTCTAAAAACTCCACTAACAATATATAGAATAATTTTTCATATATATATATATATATTATATGACACTAACATTCAATGTATTGTTTGAACTATTATGGAATTTATTATAGAGGAAAATATAGAAGTATTTATGATAGTCACCTACCACATATTGCTAAAATTGATGACCCATATTCATAATTAATAATAGAGTAGCAATTCTTTGGGTGGATGTCCATAACATATGTACTATTACCCACCAATACATAAATTTAGGAGACCTTCAACGACTCTTTCTCTTTTAATTCCCCGATATACGGGCAATTGCAACGTCACAAGTTAGATCTTTTATTTTTTTATATTGCGTATTATTTTTGTATATTTTTATTTTATAATTAAATTTTATGTATTATATATATTATAAATTTTGATATAATAACAATTTACTTTATAAAAATTTTAATACGTTTATTTTTTCATATCGTATTTATATTATTTTTTATATATTAACTATATTTTTGTATTGTATTTATGTCAATATAATTGTATCGTGATCAATAATATTTTGTTAATCAGAAGTTAATTTTTTCCCGTTCTTTGGAGAAAGAGAGGAAATCTCGTAAGGAAAAGCAAAAAAGGACAAAAAAATTTAAGAAATTTACACAATATAAGATTAGATTTACAATCACATTCAAATTTATTAAAATATATGTCAGATCTATCTACGTGTCAAGTTAAGTTCAGACAAAATATTTATATATTTATAATTATTTAGGTTCAATCGAGCTCAAAATATGAGTCTTTGTCTCATGTCCAGGCTCAATCGAAATGTAAAAAAGCTGCTTGTGCCTGCACAAGTTGATCCAAATTTTACGAATAAGGAATCAATTTTCTTTTTTAGAAAATGATCGATTTTTGTTCACACAAAAAGGTTCCCAAGAGCTTTCAAGCTAAAAAGAAATCGTTGTTCCCCTCTAAAATTAAATTGATTTCCTAATCTTTTTAAATGTTCAATTTGAATACATTAAGAAATCTATCCCACTTAAATAAAGATCGATCATTATATTATAAATATTACTATTAGTAATTTAGTATATTGTTAATATATATATAGCATATATAAAAAAATTATAATTATCGAGTTGAGATGTATCGGGCATGAATATTAAATATTATATCCAAAATTTAATTTTATTTTTTTATCAAAATTCATTTATTTAATTAAAGTTTTTATTAAATCTTTTTAAAAATCTATCAAATCTTTCGATTTGAATGGATAAGCTGTCATTTTCTCTAGAATAGATCAAGAGAACGGATTTATGATATCAATTAATACAACAGTATATTGCTTCAACTTCTAACAGCATTTTTGGCTTCCCAAGTTCCCACTAAATTCTTGCTTATTTCTTCAATTTAATTTCATTATTTTCTCTGAGAGGTGGTCTACTTTTCAAATAATAATTTATGGGAAATGTATGAAAAGAAAAATATAATTATTTCAGTATATTTTTAAATTCCGTGAAATAAATTAATTAGATATAAAATTTTTTAAAAAAGTAAAAA
>JBBYHO010404477.1:0-14551 GCA_038382025.1 Adansonia gregorii
CTCATGTCGATAAACATTATTTATAGTCTCTAGCCTATAAACACTGTCTACATATAGCATGCAATCAATATGGATATAAACGCAAGTAGCAACAATATGTAAACATGGATATATATGTGCTTGAAACTTCCTACAGTCACACTACCTCTCATTAAAATTTACTTTGTATGTCTTTGGACATTTACTTAAAAAGTCAATGGAAAAATTGGAATACGCCAGAGAGAAACTGCAACTTCAACGAACCTGCTTTCACATTCTAATCAGTCATTAGCTATGAGGAAAATTGGCATTTAGCTCCAAATTTGACTTTAGGATTAAAATTATGTTGACCAAGTCATAAGGAAAGCTGTCATTTTGTTGCTACAAAGAAAGTTGAAAAACCAAATCGCTCATCACAACACTAAGAACCAATCAAACAAATGATACCCTCTTTCATAGCTAATGTGTTGTGATTTTTTAGTGCTACTCTGAAATTAAATAGAATAAGAGAAAAGAAAGAAAGAGAGATGAAAATAGAATCAATGATAATCTTTTTCCGATCTTCTTTGTTGTTAATCGTATTCAGCAGAAGCCTGGCAAAAGCCTCTACATGCAATTTTTTATAAAAAATATTTAATTTTAATTTTTTTAATGTTTTAGAAAACTACTATAAACGAAATTTTTTTTGTTGGAAATATATCAATTATTTGTTTCACCGACAGAATTTTTGACTAAAATTGCCATCTATAATTGTCTTTTTAATTTTCTAAAAAAAAATCTTAATTCTTTTTATCATTTTCAAAACTATATTCCCACAAAATTCAGTCGATAATCAATAATGGAATTTCAAAACGAAGGGGAAAATTCAATTCCTGCGATAATTTTTTTTTAAAAGCAAGAAGAAATTTTATTGATGAAGGATAAATATCTGCATAATTATTTGATATGTTAATAGTAAAATTTTTTAACTCCTCCCATGTTCTGAATGTATAATTAAAAAAATAAAAACTAAATAAGCAAGGCACATAATAATCTTTTAGCTCTACTTTTGAAGTTAAAAAATTCTATTATTAGCAGATAATAATCCTAAATGTCCTCCGTCTAAAACACATAAAGCAAGTTTAAAAGCTAATGGCAGACGACAAATTTCCTCAACAAAAGATATTACTACAGAATAGAAACCCATCCTTCTTTTGATATAAATACATATTATTCCGTTGTGTTAGATTTTGATTCAAAATTTATTTGGGAATCAGTTTGAATTTCGATGAAATTTAATTGGCAGGAGAATTATCTGGTGATTAAGCTTATTTAAGTGAAAATATATTTAATAAGTAAGAAATCTTAATGAATAAATATTTTCAGAGAGAAAGTAATATACTTTATAAATATAGAATGTTGTCTTAACTTTTAGAATTATGTCTTAATTATTATATATGAGGTATGATTTTTCTTTTTTCGGTTTCACTGAGTTACAATATGTGAGAAAAAGTTGGAAAAACTTGGAGTTACATGAGACAAAAGAAACCAGGGAGCAAGAAAAGTAAGTTTGATTTGAGGCTTGGGATTAGTGTTGATTTTTGGTATTTTATACTCATGGTAATCTTTACTTGATAGTCGATTTTTTCTCTTGTCCGTAAATATAAGCAATTAGGATTGAATCACGTTAAATATTGTTAATCTATTGTGTTTATTCCATGTTGATCTTGTTATATAATACGCTTCTACCTGAAAATCCTAACGAGTGGTATCATAACTGTGCTTTGACAATTATATATGATGCAATCATAAGTAGTGCTGCAAAAATGATAGCTCGGTTTGGAGAGATCTATCATTGCGGATTGTATTCATGAGATTGAAGAGATATAAGAAAAGATTTGCTACGATAAGATTTTAGTTGCAAGTGAAACAAATTGCTATAATGATTCTTTGCGAAATATCTAGATTTGAGTGTGAACTAGCGTGTTAAAGATCTAAAGGCAGTTGGTGCAAACCTTCGGTTATAGGAATAGAGCATATCTAATACCTTATAGATTTTCTACATTCTTCTCAGGTAAAAACTTTCTTGTGATATTATACTCTTACCCATGGCAAATGGTACAGAATTTCCTTTTAGTGGTGTAAGATGTCATAAAATAAGAGGACGATTAGATTGTTCATTCATCAAGAAAGTTAAATACGATAAGGTTCTTGACATGAAGAAGGGGGTTTTGGTTTCGTCTATGGAAAATTGGTAGGAGGGAAAAAGTCCAGATATAAATACCCATCAATCTTTAACCTCAAAATGTGCATATAGGGCTATATGTCGGTTACCCATTCCCTTGCACGTGCCCCGCTTGTATAACCAAAAGTTGTCAGCTTGTAAATTAAAAATTTACAATTGCTTTACGGGCAAAGTCAGAATTTTCACCTACCATGTTGAATTCAAGGCAGTCATCAATTTCAGCTTAGGCTAAGTTTAGTCACTATATAATTGCTATTAGCCCTAAGGGTTAATTACTATACCCTAAGGGCTCGATCACCCAAATGGCCCCAAAGGTGACTAAGACTTAATCGACTAAACTTTAAGAGCCTAATCACCTGATTTACTAGTCGTCCAAACAAGCAACGGAATGCACTTTAAACACTGATATGACTGCTTATGTGCCTAGTAAGGACCAATGAATAGTATGTCCTGGGACCACTAAACAGTACACTACGAATAAAGCAGCTCTTGTTCTAAGCTAGTAGGGACCATTGAGACTTCTTGATAAATATGGCTACTACAACTAAAAGATTTGCAGTCTAATAACCAACTATACCTAGATAACAACAAAGGGCATGTAATATGAGCTCTTTAGAACACTCAAACATAAAAAGGGCAAAAAAGCCCCAATGTAAGGCATAAACACTTCTACTATTTCTCCTTCTCTATTTCTTTCCTACTCAAAGCTCTCAGCTCTCAACTTTCATAACTAACTTAAGCATCAAGTGTACCCTGGAGTCCTAACTTTGGTACACTTCTAACCTTTCTTTTATGTTTTGAGTCCCTTCTTCGCTCTCTATCTCAGTCGTTTTTAACCTTTCACAAGAGACCCTTAACAAAGGAAAAAAGAAAAAGTTATTAGAAATTACAACATGAAAATGTGATGAAAACATTTTATAAAAGGAAATGTTGGTTAAAATGCAAATATTAGTCAAGAAGAAAAAATTAAAGTATGTAGATGGATGTACACAGAAAAGTAGTTTTAATCTACCAGTAGCATTAACTGGTTGCTTAGGTAGAAAGAAAGAAAGAAAGACAGAAAAGAAAGAAAAGAAATTATGCAAGGACTTTTGGCCACTATTAGATGTCATAAGCACATAAATAGACATATATATGAGATGACATCCCTTGCTTTTAAGTCCAAGACAATCATTTTTTAATTTAATATCGACGATGACTATCAACGAATGGAAATAATCAAAATTATAAAGTAATCATGAAAATTTCATATTGCGACCTCTGTTTATATCCTTAAGTCCTCTTATATAACTATTCCATATTCAAGTCAACTAAGGAAGCATAAGAACAACAAAACAACAATTTTTTGTCATGTTGTTAGAGTATATGGATTTTTAGTTCTCTTTCTTATGTTTTTTCTATTATCAAGCAAGGGGTAAGAGGCAAAGACCTTGAATGATGAAGGTTCACGCCAGATCTGTTGTTAACTTTGTAACCTTTATTTAGCCTCTTTAGTTGGTTCTTGCATTAATGATAAGGAAATGATCTTTATGCATGATTTCATGGCTCTTAAGATCCTCCATGATCATTTTTATTATTAGAACCCATACTAGGAAAATTAATATTGTAAGATTAACTAGTAATAAATAATGCAATTATCGAAAAAAATAGATCAAAATAAAAATACGTGAAGATATAGGTTTACTGAATTTGTAAAATTGAGTATAAGTGATTGAATCAAGATTAAAACCTTTGACTTTAAGAAGTTTATGACTTGTCTATTCGAGTTTTGCAACATATCTCCTTGACCTTTACAATCAGGTAGCAGATTGAAAATACTATCAATCACAACTATTATGAATCATGAGGATGCAAAATTTCTCTCTTAAACACAAAAATAAAGATGACATAACTCAAAGAAGATGAAAATTAGTATTTTTTTATATTACTAACTTTGTTACCTCCATTTAGCCTCTTTAGTTGGTTATTGCAAATAATTATAATCAATGATCCATAGCTCATGAGACCTTCTGTGATCATCTCTTTTGTTTAAACCCATGCAAGGAAAAGCAGTACTACAAGACTAAAATTAACATAGTAATAAATAATGCAATATTTGAAAATAAAAAATAAATTATAGCAAAAATACGTGACAAGACAAATTTATTAAATCTGTAGAATTGAATATAAATATTTTAACTCAAGGTTGAAACCTCTAAACTTAAAATGTTTGCTACCTACCTATTCAAATGTTTTGCAACACATCTGCCAAGCTCAATCACATCATAGATTAAAAGTACTGCCTATTGCAACTATTACGAAACAAAATGAGGTAGAATTGCTCTCTCAAACATGAAGATGAAGATGCCAAAAATTAAAGAAGATGAAAAATATTATTTTTCCTTTTCGGACAAGTGGCATATATAAATAATTTTGATATAGACAAATTTAGATTTTGTTTGAATAATTTTTTCAACAAAAGAAATAGTTTGAAATTTTTTTTTGAAATTTAAAAATTGAATAAGCTTTAAGGCATGAAACTATTCAAACATGATATATTTTATTTAGATAAAACTAGTCAAGTCAGGTTTAAAACAAAACTAATGAATTGAACTTCCCAAAAAAAAAAAGGTTGTTTGACCTTTAACCAAAACTTATTCATGGGCAAGTACATGCATCTATGGTGGCCTAGTGCTTGTGTAGGCCTCAACCAAATAGAAAAACTTAGGTGTCCCTTAAGACCTAACCTACATTGAAACCATGGCTTTATAAAGTACATAACATAGCACAGATGTTACCAACACGGGATTTCTAACAACTTCAATGCCAACCAATTTTCTTCCTCATCAAGTAGGCATAAAAAGATTAATTTTTCATTCATCATGGATATCAATCGTACATTATAATCATACATCGTGTATCTATGTGCGACAACCTATGTTTATCACAAGATAAACTTTGTATACATATACGTATTTTGTATTTATACACCCGTAATTGAACATGGATATCCAACTTTTACAACATTAATAATCCTCATTTTCTTTGTGTAGACGATGAATTGTGGTGTCAAGACAATTAACATTTTGTTGGACGAAAAAATGGGTGGCGAAGGCTTTGGATTTTGGATTGTCCAAAGTAGGTCCAAGGCCTACGTTAATACATTGATGAAAGTGAATTCTAGATATTTGCGTCCAGAGTGTCACTATCGACAATTGACTGAAAAATCTAATATATATTCATTTCGGATGTTTTATGAGAAGTTTTATGTGTTGGGACACAAATCAATTAACAAGAAAGAGCTAAGTGAACTTAATAATATGGTTAGGGTTGAAAAATGCTACCAAAATGGAATGCTTTATCCAATCATTTAGTCCATTTTGAAGCATAAGATTGTTTTTGAGTGTTTGAAGAAATATGTGTGAATGCAAGAGTTTCCTACACCATAAGGGAATCTAAGAGCCATCAACGAATATTCTCTGGGGCCTTAAGGTTGCATGGCAATTGTAGGAAACTACTAAGGGTGAAACCATACTTGGAAGGGTCAGAAATGCAATAGATGCAGAGGATGATGCCCCAAGATTTAAGGTGTAAGGCTTAGGGGATGAAAGTAGAGAAAGATTTAGTAGCTTTGTCATCAAACCAACTGATGATGAACAATGCTCAACTACCAAATATTCTCAAGTTATAACTTCTGGGGTAGTGTTCTTTAAGCTTAAGAAACCTCAAGGTTGTTAGGAAAAAGATGGTAATTAAGGTAAATATTTTTGCTATTAGTTGCAATATATTTGATATAAATAAAATATTTTGTGAAGAAATAGAAGAAGAATATCATAGAAGACATGGCATATATATCCCAAGATCGATGAAAGCACATATTCTTTTTTTAGTATGATATTGAATTCATTTGTATTCAATTTCAGTGATCGTTCCAAACTAGCCCAAGCACTTATATTTTTGAAACGTTTCAGTTACCTGCTACAGGACTCTTTTGCATGTCTCTTTGTTTCCTTTCTTTTGCTTTAATTTCTATTTAAAAAATTATAATCATAATTCTTCTCACATGCCACTCCTTGCTCACTAGTCCATGTCAGAGGGCATTCATCTTTTCAAGTATCTACTTTACAATCCCACAACAGCATAAAAATCCAAGAAAGACCACGACTATTGGTTGAGCCAGTAATTGGATAATGACCTAACGATATAGTAAATTCACATGTATACAACACTTTGATGCATAGAATCCTTATGTTCAATCCAATTATATTTAACCCCTTAAAATTTTTTGACTTACTTCGCCATGATTTATTTGCATGATAAAATTTGATACTTTGCAAAAGGGACCAAATTTTTAGAAGACAAGTATGTTGTAGCCTTCGGTAGGGACAATGGGATTTGCCAAATATATGAAAAGTGCCATCAAGTTAAGGAGGTAACTAATTAGTGAACGAATCAATGCCAATAATGTAGTGTAATGTTGCATTTTTTTATAAGGATAAAGATATCTCTAAGATGTGTTAGATTAATCTACAATCTTTATTTCGTAGTTTATAAGGATTTAGATAGGTTTTATCTTAGTGGTTCCTAGATACTATGATAAGTTTTATTTTGATTGTTCCTATAGACTATGATAAGTTTGACCTTGATGTAATTTGTTTTTATCACTTCTGCAATATTTTCAATATAAGTACATAACTCACTTCTCACTAGAAACCAAGCGAGTGAGATTCTCATTTACATTTTCTTAACACATTCTTCACCTTGTTAAAACTTCAACAAGGCTAGAAGTTCTATATTCTGTAAATAAAGTTTGTCAATTTTTGCATCAACCTACCCAAGTACATTGGACTACTCATGTCTGACTAGAAACCAAGTGAGTGAGATTCTTTAGCTTTTCTAAAACTTATTCTTTGCCTTGTCAAAACTTCAACAGTTTTAGTCGATCGAACTGCTCTTGCAGGTTGTTTACCTGTTTTTCATTTGGGATATTGTAATTTTCTTCTTATTTTGATCTTGCAAAATTTTGAGCCAGATTCCCATCACTTTATTCATGGATTCAGTTCACCTTAAATGCAAATCACATTACTCTCCTGATTCCTACTTGATTTTGTCGTTTCTGTGATGCTCATTTGTACCTTCATTGCATTTCTTATCTTTCTTTATTCATATATTTCTTAAATTCATCATTCACATGAAAAAACCAAAAAAGATCATAGATTTACATAGTGCGACATAAAGTTATAGCTGTTATTTTACAATTTGAGCTCCTTTCCATTGTTGATACTCGACATAATCAAGATGAGAATAGTAAGTAATCCATCGCTATTAAATTTACAATTGTGAATGCATGTGCATGTATAGATTCAACTTAAATGTGAATAATTTTTATAAAAAAAATCCTATAATGTTATTAAACAATTTTAAAATTATCAAATTATTATATAATAAACAGTGTGAAATAAAAAAAATTACAATTGCAATTATTGCAATAATTGAGATAGCATTCATTATAATTACAACAAACTTGACGTAATAAAAAATATGTGACCGAAATTAAAATCCTAAACTACATAAAAAGAAATTCATTACTCATCATTCAAAACATTTCTGATTCTAAAATTAGTTTGCAACCATAAATGGGTTATATTTCTTAATCTAAGAGTGCTCCATAGCTTGACTATATTAAATACTCATTTGACTCTTATAATTGAGTCTGATTTTCAATTTGATATATGAAAAAAAAATGTTTTGTCAACTTGTTACCTATAGTGTCATTCCATCCAACACATTACTAAACTTGGCAAATCATATATTTGTGTCGTATTTGTTTATTTTGTTGTATCATGATAATGTTTAAAGTATTTTATATTTATATAAGTTTTGATATGTTAATATCTCTTATCATAATAATTTTAAAACATTTGTATATTTATATCATATTTCTGTTATATTTTATGTCATATTTTATTTTGTGCTTTAGTTATTTTTTGCATATTGTAATCATATAATGTCTAATATTGTTAGGTATATGCGTTACATCAAAATAAGATTCCATTACAATAAAAAAATCAATGTGGCAAATAAGATGCCTCCATTTAGCCAAAAAAATCTATGTAAGCTCTTTAAAATTGTTTTTACTATCATCATTTCTTTTTATTTATTAAAAATTTTAAAATTCATTTTATTTTTTCTGCAAAAAAGAACAAGTTGAGGTTTTAGGCTTTTTTTTTTTTTTCAAAAGACAATACAATATGAAGGGGAAGTTGAACAATATTTTTGATTTTGTGAGAAGAGATTTTGGCCTCAATCAAAAGCTAAGAATCAAAGGGATAAGTTCGACCAAAAGGTCGGTTCGTATTTGTATTTTTACATTGACTAATTTTTTAAAGCATACTCTTAAGAAAGACCGAATTTCTATAATAGAACATATACTTTATTCAAACTTCATAAGGTCTTTAATAAAATCTTTCTTTCTTAAGTGAGAGAAATAAAAGTACATATTTCTTGCCACCTTCAAAAGCTAATTCTATCTTTGATAAAAATGATAAAAAAATGTATTAATCGCAAACAAAACCTTAAACTGGCAAACCGATTTGCTCATGATTTTAGAAACTTGTTCTTCACTCTTAAGCCAAACCGTGAAAATCTTTGAAAAATTCATTGTCCATGGTTAATAATGGGCCAACTGCTGTAATAAGGGACTCAATACCTTATGGGCTTTCGGGACACAATGTGCTTCTCACAGAGAGCATTATTTCTGGGTCTGCTAACTTGTGTAGTCGGTACTATACCAACCGGTATGTATTAATTTCGACATATAACGATACCGATAATAGTTGATTTTGTTTCGATCTTGGTTTCGATCTGTACCTGTCATACCGGTAGGTACCAGCCTGTTTCGGTGGTACCGGCTGAAAATAGCTGTACCGGTCGGTACATAATATAAGCTTGTAAAAAAAGTTAAACCAACATTGATCTTATGTTTGATGAATATTATATATCATTACTCATAAATTTGTTGAATCTTAGACGTAATTACTCATAAATTTAATAATTATTAAAAAATTTCAACTTTGCTACTTAACTGATATTAATTTTTTTATATTTGATGAAGTTTTTTTTATAGAACATTATATATAATTGATGAATATTTCATATATAAAATTTATTTAATCTCATTTATTTTATATTTGAAAATATTTTATATATATATATAAATTAAAAATATTCAAACTCTGATAAATCTGAAACAGTCCATCAAAATATATTGGTATCGATATTTACCTGTACCAGAACAAAAATGGTATGCCCACCGGTATGATACTGATTACCTTGCTACTAACAAACTTCACATCGCTCGGCCTTCCACTGCAATCATGGATGATGAAACAAGTAAAACAAATTGCTTTCTCTTCTCAAGATGGTCTCTTCGCGACATCAAGCTTCGTTACGAAAATTTAAAAAAAAAATTGAAAATAATTGATAACTTTTTTAAAAGATAAAAGATTGTGCTTGAAAGTTTTAAGATAAAAATTATTTTTAATAATTATTCTTCAATATTATGTCTTTGAAATTTTTGAAACTATATTTGTCCTAATATTATTAAATTAGAGATGAATATATTATTAAATATAAGATAGAGAGATATTTTTTAATTGTCCTTTTATCCTAAAAATCTGTTATTGTATAGTGTCTCTAAAGATCATCAAGGATGCTCTAATGGACAAAATTTTCAAGAAATCAGGAAAAAATGGAAGAAAAGTTAAGGGAAAACTGAAGAAAAAAGGTGCAAAACAAGCCTTGCAGATTTACTTAATGAGTATTTATCGGACAATAATTTAAAAAATATGGCAAAAATCATCATCTCCAAAGAGGCTTACAATACTTGGAATATTAAAAAAATGTTGGGGGTTCAGCTAATTGCAACGAGGATCTAGTCGTTGAGAGATTAAAGACTATAATAACAAGAATTGAGTGTAGCGCCAGGTCTAATTTCGGGTTGAGAATATTGAAGGGACATTCAGTCCTTTGAAGTGAAGGATTCTGAGGAGTTAATTCCTGCTGTTGAGATTCAGAGGGAATTGTCTATGATAGTCTTAGCGGGTGTCTCGGAACATTGGAGATTTGATTTAGGTATGAGCTGCTATTAAGTTGATTGCTGATTCTCTAATCAATTGGTAAATAATTCATTAGGTTATATTGTCATATTTTTAATGGAATTTTTTTTTCAAGAAAACTTAATAAAATTACATATCACCTAACATACATCTCATGTAAGATATTACAAATGCTGCATATTACCACAAAGGCAAAATACACATGAGGCAATCAGGTCCACACAACAAACATTTTTTTTCCCTTCTGAATGGAATTGATTCCTTAACTTGCCCAACTCGCCTGTTGGAGAGGCGCATGTATTTTTTTTTCTTTTTATTGAACTTTAAGATTTGAGGAATGGAAGATTTGAGGAATGGAAGATTTGAATTCTGCTCCTTGAGTAAAAAGAATATACACTAATCATTGAATCGAATGCTAGTGTAAATATGCATGTATTAATCGAAGCTAAGAAGACAAATTGTTTTGTGAGAAGATTTTAGTGTTTTTTTTTGTAATTTTATTTTTGCTGCAGTTTTGGATCATATATATATATATATATATATTAATGCCTTGGCAAATTCTGGAGTAGTAAGGTTAGAGATGGTCAATTTTTTTCTGAGTTATTTGTTCTTGTTTATAGCCATTTATACATTGATCCCATATTTATTGCTTATTTGCATCCATGATGCCCAGTATGTATGCGAGTCTAAAGAGACATTTTCGATGTTTGTCTCTCTTGTTAATGGTAGAATAATGTGTTTTCAAGTTAGAAGCTGAGTCGATGTATTTGGAAAGTCCATGTACCATACGCAAAAAGTATAATCTAATTCGTGAATATCAATTTTTAGTAATTTAATTAATATAAACATGAGAGTAAAGAAAGATGACAACTAATACCTGTATTTTCAGTAATTCTGTTGACATGATTGCATTATGCAGTAATGCCTTGTTAATATTCATAGATATGATAATAAAATGATATAATAAAATAATATTGTTTAATGATGCAAAAATTCTAGAGGACAAAGTATTTTCAAGGTTAGTAATCGGGTGACATGCACTAAAAATGTCAAATGTTACCATCACATAATATGATAATAATGCTACTTATAAATCGAATAAGATTTATTCAAATCAGATCTATGTTTAACATTAGTATTTTATTTACTTGTTTTAAGTTCAATCGGGTTCAATTATTTAAACTTCAAACTCTACTCAAATTTGGCTCTTAATGAGAATATCAAATGGAGGCCCTTACAATTTCCAAACATAATTATTTTTCAAACAAAAAATTGAATATAACTAAATAAAATCGATCATAGCTAATTGCTTCACTTTTTCAACTATTTCAAAGATATATATACCATTAAGTCAACTCAAGTTGAGCTAAAAGTTTTTGAATTATGGATTCTACTTTAGCATCTTCATTTCAAATCAATGTTTGTATCCTATCTACTTCTGCTTTTATTGAAAAAAATAATGGCTGTTGACTGTTCTCAAAGGCAAGTGGATTACTCTTAACTAACTAAGCTAATAAGCTATTAGGTCTAAGACGGAATTGTTGTAGAGTTGTTGATGCTTTCCTGGCAGGCACCTAAAGCCGGACAGGACCCGACAATATAGAGAAAGTCAGGAGGACGTCGGAGTTTCAGCTCCGGAAGCCCTCTTCGATGGTTAAATCAGAAGAATGCTTTGTATAATGATGTGTATGTGTTTTTGGGAGTCAAATCCTTACCTTTAGGCATGCTTGCCCCTTTTATAGAAGTTGTTCAGAGACATTGTGTCGGTGATTTGGTAGTGATATGACCAGCGTCGAGCTAGGTGTCAGGCTATGGTGCCTAGTGGTCAGCTCCATCAGTTGGCTGCCATTTAGTAGATGTCAACTCTGTATTTAAGTCATTGTCAGAGAGGTTACATTGCTGTCAAGTGCTGTCGGGTGATCGGCTTTATGGTACTACTTGGCGATCGCTCGTGCATGAAGGAATAGTTAACTAGTGATGGTTTGGTCATCGCCTTACGTAGAGGTATAGGTTAATTGCATGTTCCGATGATCGAATACGATCACCCTACGTAGAGGTATAATAATTGTCCCCCTGACATTCCAAAAGGTAGTCATAAAGTGACTCGACATTTTGGACATGTTTAAGGGGAGTTGGCGCGTGGTATTTGGGGCCTAACACGCAGAAGGCGAGAAGGTACAACTGTCCTTATTAATGGTGGCAGTAATGGCAGGGTAGAAAAGGGGCATGGGAAAGGAGAAGGAATGAGATTGGAACACGTAACTTGATAAGAGGATTTGTAGGGGCACATTTTAGGGGATATGAAACGGCAGAGAGGCACTGTCAGTGGTGGCAGGGTGCCAAGGTAGTGCAGTTATGTCACTGAATAAGGTGGCGACACATGGAGATGGGGAAATATGAAGAGTCCAGACTATTTTGTTATATAATGAGGTGTGGGACTTGGTAGTTTTTCGTGTTTTTGAAAGAAAAAGAGCATAGTAGAAGGCAAGAAAGTTTGTTTGTAAGGAGAAAATGTAAGTTTTTGATAGTGGAGATACTATTGCTAAGGGGTTTGTTTTAGTGTTTTAATTGTTTTGTGCATTATTTTGGCAGTGATTGTGCTTGTGGAGTTGCAAGTAGGAGCACTGCGAAGAGTGAGGGCATTGTTTGGTAAGTTATGGTGAGCTCCTATGGCTTTTTTTGTATTTTTGGGTTTGTGGGGTTGCAGCACATGGTAAGAGTGCAGACTGTTGGTGAAGTCGGTGGTGAAAATGGGTAGATTAGAGGAAATAGGTAACAAGATGAGGGCGATCATGGAGCATTTAACCTAGAGGGAGATATCTGGTCGTGTAGTGTTAGAGGAAGAGGAAGAGATAAGAGAAATAGTCACCGAATAGAGTGGCAATCAGAAGGATGAAGGGTCTAGTGGGGTTGAGGCTGAGGAGGCAATCATCGAAAAAGTGGTTGAGGAGGCTATCATCGATGCGGACACTGAAGTTATGGACATGCATGTTGGGTCGGTAAACATGCAGGTGGTATAGCGGTGGATGTATGATAGGGGTGGATATGGAGAGCTACCAGATTACAGAGGCGGGGTCGTTGTAGTGAGCGACATTTGTTGAAGGAAGTAGTGTGACATTTTACCTACACATCTTCAAGGCTGAGTTCCACCTATCTTTGGAACCCTTTTTCTACGAGCTGTTGAAGGCATATAATTTGTCACCTAACTAGTTGAAGCCGAATAGTAGGCGATCCTGCTGACTTACTTTCTGGTGCGCAAGGAGAATGGGTGGCGACCATCAATTAGAGTGGTGAAGGAGTTGTATTTTTTGAAACAAGGTGAGCCCTGTTTTTATTATTTGCAATCAAGGAAGGGAGGTAGGATAGGGGTGGACCTGCCGTCGAATGTACATATGTGATGGGACTAATTTTTTGTGGTGACGACGAGGGTGGGCACAGAATCAGGTTTTCTAGTTTGGTGAGGTAGGAGGGCGAGGGCTAGTAACAAAAAGACTAGCCTAGAGGCTGCGAAGAAGTACCAAGTACTTTTCTTTAGAGGCGGATGCGTGAGCAGCAGGATATATTTGACGTTCCAGAATATTCAAAGAGAGTGTTTGGGGCGAGATTTGAAGGACGTGCCAAAAGGGCTAGTCCGTCTTGTTGGTCAATAAAGGTGACTATATTTGCTACGACGTCAGAAAGGTATGTTGTAAATATATGTTTGTTAAGTGTGAGATTAGCATGTGTGCATTTGTTTGAATAGAAGTACTGATATGTGATGTTGTGTTTTTAGGGGAGCATGTAGTAGAGAAGGGAATAGAAGATGCGAAAGAATGGGAAAGGACTGGTGAGTTAGTGGTTTATGATGTCGAGGAGAGTTTGAGGGTGAGTGGTGATGAACGGGCGGGCAATGTGGATGGTGATGATCATCGATGGACTCAGGGGATGGAAGAGGATATTTGTTCTGGTCGCTCGTAGTTATGGAAAAATGTTTGATAGCACTGACTTAGGTGTTTAATCTTTTTGTGCAGGAATGGATCCAGTTCAGGCAGCATTAGTAGAGCGGGCGACTAGGCAGGCTGCAACAAAAAGAGTTGCTGCGCTCTAAAGATGGGGAAAGAGAAATGTGGGCGAGCGAGCTGAGGCTAAAGTAGGCATCACGGCTAGTATAGTGTCCACTGGTCGCCAGGAGGCCACTGTACCTATGTCAACTGCGACAGCTGCTGTTGTGCTCGCGTTTCATCCTGGTGTAGAGACGGTCGAGTCAAGTGGT
>JBBYHO010404588.1:0-26521 GCA_038382025.1 Adansonia gregorii
CATCAATATCATGTATCCTAATGAGAAGAACATTATTGTAGTGCCTAAAACAAAAAGGATAGAGATTTTTGCGAGTATCTAAGTTTGCCTCATTTCATGATGAATATTAATTATAAGGAAAATGGTGGAAAAAAAAAGCTTTTCTTGCAAATCCAAAGCATCAATATCATATATCCCAATGAAAAGAACATGTTTATAGTGCCCATAATGAAGATTATTACAAGTATCCATGTTTGTTTAATTTCACAAATGCATATTAATTATAAGGAAAATTGGGGAAAGAAAATATTTTCTTACTAATCTAAAGCATCAACATCGTGTATCCTAATGTGGAGAACTTGATTGTACTACCAACAACAAGAATGAAGATTATAATGAGCATCCAAGTTTATCCTCTTTCACAAATGAACATTAATTATATGGAAAATGATGGAAAAAAACATTTCTTGCCAAACCGGAGCATCAATATTGTGTATCCTAATGTGAAAAACATGATCGTAGTGGCCAATCACAAAAAAATTTGAGATTATTATGAGAATCAAAGTTTGACTCATTTCATGGGTGAACTTTGATTATAAGGGAATTAGTGGAAAGAAAAACTTTTCTTCCTAAACCAAAGCATCAATATCGTGTATCCCAGTGAGGAAACCATGATTGTAGTGCCCAATAACAAATAAAAGGGAGATTATTACGAGTATCTAAGTTTGTATCATTTCACGATAGACATTGATTATAAGGAAAATGGCAGAAATAAAAGCTTTTCTTGCAAATCAAAAGCATCTATATCATGTATGCCAATGTGGAGAACATGATTGTAGTGCCAATAACAAAAGGAATGGAGATTATAATGAGTATCCAAGTTTGTCTCACTTCACAGATAAACTTTAATTATAGGGAAAATGGTGAAAAAAAACTTTTCTTGCCAAATCAAAGCATCAATATCGTGGATCCCAATGAAAAGAACACGATTGTAGCACCTAATCACAAAAAGAATGGAGATTATTATGAGAATCCATGTTTGACTCATTTCACAGATGAACTTTGATTATAAGGATGATGGTGGAAAGAAAAGCTTTTTTTGCAAATCCAAAGCATCAATATCGTGTATCCTACTATAGAGAACACGATTGTAGTGCCCAATCACAAAAAAAATGGAGATTGTATGATAATCATGTTTGACTCATTTCACGAATGAACTTTGATTATAAGGAAAATGGTGGAAAGAAAAACTTTTCTTGCTAAACCAAAGTATCAATATCGTGTATCCCAATGAGGAGAACATGATTGTAGTGCCTTATAACAAAAAAAATAAAGATTCTTGTGAGTACCTAATTTTGTTTCATTTCACAGACAAGCATTAAATACTGGGAAAGTGGTGGAATGAAAAGCTTTTCTTACAAATCCAAAGCATCCATATCTTGTATCCTAATATGGAGAACATGATTATAGCACCAATAACAAAAAGAGTGGAGACTATAATGAGTATCCGAGTTTGTCTTATTTCACAGATGAACTTTAATTATAAGGAAAATGGTGGAAAGAAAAGGTTTTCTTGCAAATCCAAAACATTAATATCGTGTATCCCAATATTGACAACATGATTGTATGCCCAATCACAAAAGGAATTTAGATTATTAAAAAGAATCCAAGTTTGACTCATTTGATGGACAAACTTTAATTATAACAAAAATGGTGGAAAGAAAAGCTTTTCTTGCAAAATCCAAAGCATTAATATCATGTATCCCAATTTGAAGAACATGATTGTAGTGCCCAATCACAAAAAGAATAGAGATTAGTATAAGGATCAAAGTTTAACTCATTTGATGGACAAATTTGATTGCAAGGAAAATGGTAGAAACAAAACCATTTGTTCTCAAACCAAAGCATCTATACTGTGTATCCCAATGAATAGACCATGACTGTGGTGCCCAATAACAAAGAAGATGGAGATTATTATGAGTATCCAAGTTTATCTCATTCCATGGATGAACATTAATTATAAAAAAATAGAGGAAAAAAAAGCTTTTCTTGCAAGTTCAAAGCATCAATATTGTGTATCATAATGTGGAGAACATGATTGCAGTTCCCAAACATGAAAAGAATGGAGAATATTATGAGAATCCAAGTTTGATTCATTTCATATATGAACTTTGATTATAAGGAAAATGATGGGAAGAAAACCTTTTCTAGCCAAACCAAAGCATCAATATCGTGTATCCGAATGAGGAGAACATGATTGTAGTGCCCAATAACAAAAATATGGAGATTATTAGGAGTATCCAAGTTTGTCTCATTCCACGGATAAACATTAATTATATGGAAAGTGGTGGAAAGAAAAGCTTTTCTTGCAAATCCAAACATCCATATCGTGTATCCTAATGTGGAGAACATGATTTTAGTGCTAATAACATAAAGAACAGAATTATAATGAGTATCCAAGTTAGTCTCATTTTGCGGACGAACATCAATTAAAAGGGAAATGGTGGAAAGAAAAGCCTTTCTTAATAAATCAAAGCATTAATATCATGTATCCCAATATAGAGAACATGATTGCAGTGCCCAAGGACAAAAAGAATAGATATTATTATGAGAATCCAAGTTTGACATATTTCGCTGATGAACTTTAATAATAAGGAAAATGGTGGAAAGAAAACATTTTCTTTCCAAAATAATGCATCAATATCGTGTATCCCAATGCGGAGAAGATGATTGTAGTGCCAATAACAAAATGAATAAGATTATAATGAGTATCCGAATTTGTCTTATTTTACGGATAAAGTTTAATTATAAGGAAAATGGTGGAAAAAAAAAGCTTTTCTTGCCAAATGAAAGCATCAATATCGTGTATCCCAATGTGGAGAACATGATTATAGTGCCACTAACAAAAAAAATGGAGATTATAATTAGTATCAGAGTTTGTCTTATTTCACGGATAAACTTTAATTATAAGAAAAATGATAGACAGAAAAACTTTTCTTGCAAATCCAAATCATCAGTATCATGTATCCTAACGAAAAGAACATGTTTGTAGTGCCCATAACAAAAAGTATGGAGATTATTACGAGTATCCATATTTATCTCGTTTCATGTATAAACATTAATTATAAGGAAAATAAAGGAAAGAAAAGCTTTTCTTGCTAATCCAAAGCATCAATATTCTATATCCCAATGTTGAGAAGATGATTGTAGAGCCCATTAACAAAAAGAATCAAGATTATTATAAGTATTCATGTTTTTTTCTTTTCACAGATAAACTTTAATTATAGGGAAAATGGTGAAAAGAAAAGCTTTTCTTGCTAAACCAAAGCATCAATATTGTGTATCCTAATGTGGAGAACATGATTATAGTGCCCAATCACAAAAAAAATAGAGATTATTATGAGAATCCAAGTTTGATTTCATGGATGAACTTTGATTATAAGAAAAATGGTGGAAAGAAAAGCTTTTCTTCCCAAAACCAAAGCATCAATATCATGTATGCCAATGTAGAGAACATGATTGTAGTGCCCAATAACCAAAAAAATAGAGATTATTATAAGTATCCAAGTTTGTCCTATTCTATGAATGAACATTAATTATAAGGAAAGTGGTGAAAAGAAAAGCTTTTCTTGTAAATTCAAAGCATCCAAATCGCGTATCCAATATGGAGAACATGATTGTAGTGCTGTAGACACCTTATTTTGTCCTGGCTAATTTTTGAAAACTTGATTTTAACTCGATTTTTTACATAATAAAAGATCAAAACCCATATCAGATTACGAAATTGGACTTTTGAATTAATCAAAATATTTTTTTTGAAGTCTAAAGTAGATCAAAAGGGTCAATGTCACATGATCACCCTACTTTTCCCTAGGTTGTTGACCAAGATCACCATCAGCCATCCTATTTGTTAAAAAATCATTTCAGCATTTAAACTAGCCACCCTATGTCCATCATATTGGTAGCAAGTTGCTCGCTACAGGCACTCTATAGCCACCAAGCTGACATCAATTTAAATTGGCTCTTAAACTCTGGTATAAATAAACCACTTATATCTCAGCTAAAAAAGGTTAGATTATAGCTCATTTTCAACTTTCAAAGCATATTTGTACACCAAGAAAACTAGAATCCTATAGCTCTTCACTCACCACCCAAAAATAGCCCCAAAACACTCATTCCCAACCATTACACATTCTAAAAATCACCCTCATCAATACCAAAACCAAAACCTCATTGTTTCTCTCTTTTTCTTGCTTATTAACAACAAGGAAAATAGTGAAATTCAAGCCATATCTGCTGCTCCAACTATTTCACCAAAATTGATGTTTTGTTGGTATACTTCTTACTTTATCACGCTCATTTTTTGTTTTTAGCATCTTTATCATTTTAGTGAGCTCTTCATGTTGCCATCAACCTTTTAGGATTCGCATGTATTATTATGGCCTTTGGTTGTGGTAGTTTAGCATTTGGATGCTTAATGCCCCTTTGATGTGCAAAATGCCTTATTTCATCCTATTATTTTGATAGTTCTTACTCAAACATGTTATGCCATATCCATGCATCTTGCTATGGTTAATCCATGTATGAATCATTAGCCTAAAATATTTCAAGCATATTTATACATCAGCTTGCATCTTGTCATGAATCATTATCATTTCCAGCATTCATAACATTTTCTTGTCAAAGTGCATAACACTTTCATTGGTAAAGTTAGCATCCCTATTCATGTTTTGTGCCATCCCCTTATTTGTTCATTATCTTTTCCTTGTCTAAATGCATCTTTTACAACTATCAAAACTTTCAAAACCTCCCCAAGCCAAGCATGTTAACCCCAACCAATGAGGATTAGCATGACTTAGCATTTTCCTTAAAGTTAGGAAAATATCTTAAAGTTTTCCAAATTTGGAATCCTAGTTAAATGAGCTCAAATCTTCTAATTTTGCAATGAAAATGTCCTTACACTTGTTCCCAAAATGTTCATGCCTTGCTTTTGTGTCGAAACCTTGAGTGGTATGATCAACTGGCTGTTTCATGGTCCCTAAATACTTCGAGGCTATGCAAATAAGTTCGTGATCTCATGCCACTCTTTCCCTTCAGGCATAGACATTCGAACGTTGATGACTCGAGTTTGGACTCGTAAACAGAAAGAAAATAAGAAATAACATCTGCTTTACTTTGTCCCATGCTGGTAGTAGCACTATTACAAACTAACAAATCACTTTAAAATCCCAAACGATTTTTTGTGAATTTTATAATATTTTTCTCTGAAAATGTGCCAAAATATCTTTAAAACAAGTCTTGTTCATCCCCAGCTCAGTTTGGATGAAAGAGTTATGATTTTTCAAACGTAGACTATGTAAAATCCTTAGAGTGAATAAAGTGGATTCTGTTGGGCCCGTTAAGAGCACTGAATGGTTTTTGCAAATTCATCCAGCATTTTTCCTAAAACAATCATGAAATTTCCTATCTGGAAAGGTATAATTTACAATTATTCGATACCAAATGAGTCCAAAATGATTTTTCAAATTTTGAGACACCTTGTCCCATGTATGCTCTGCTACTAGTGAAATTAATTCGAACTTGAAAATTTATTCCCCTAAAAAGTGACTTTTGGGATATTGGGAATATTTTTAGGTTGACCCTCATCGAGTTACCTTTCTAATGGTATCTTGTCCACCCTCTAAAGCCTTCAAACCAATTTAGAATAAATTCAAAAAGCAGGATAGCGTGATGTTGTCCCTAATTTTTCGTTATGGTCAAAATTGAGTTATTTTCCCGAATTTCATCTCGTGACATTCGAATGTCTCCGTATCACCTCGATCAGACTAGAGAACATGCTTTGACGTCCCATAGGCTTGTATCAAGGCACAAACATATTTTACATCTTTAGCATCCTCATTCACAATAATTTCTTTTGACAAAGTTGTCAAAATGCTCACACATTTCCTAAATCACAAAGTTCTATCAACTTAAGTTTTCTAAGTTGACTTCTTTAAAGAGTGTCAGACGTGTCACTTTTAGAGATACTCTAACCCTGACCTTCTGAGGGGATACTCTAACCCACTTTTTGAAATTGTTGAGATTGAAAAGTCTTCCTTTGTCAAAATGATTTTTCATCCATGGGATACTCTAACCCAACCTTCTGCAGGGATACTCCAACCCTGCTTTTCAAAATTGTCAAGACTTAAAAATCCTCCTTTGTCAAAATTATTTATCATCCATAGGGCTATTCCAATCCCACTTTTCTAAAGGGATACTCTAAGCCTATCTTTCAACTACAATTAATTGTTTTCCTCCTTCCTGAACTTCTATGAATGTGTCAAACAAATCTTGTTCAATCAAAAAACCTAGATGCATCTAAAAAATTATCGATTCGGTTATTCCCAACTAATCGATGCCAATTATGAGATAATTCCAATAGTCCATTCTTTTTCTTTATCATTGCATTGAATGATCCATGTCATGTTACTTCATTTGTTGCCTTACTAACATGATTTCTTTGTGATGATTATTTGCATTCATGTTTTCAAATCATTTCAAATAAAATTAAAGGTAATGTTTTGTGTAGGTATCTCTCCAGTGCCCAAAGTGAAACATTCCATTTTCAAAGTAAAATCCAGAGGTCATTTTATTGAAAATTTCTATATTCCCTATCTCTTCGAGGTGCATATAAGATTAAATCTTTTCATCAAAACCTGGATTTGTATTTCTATAAGATTCATGCATGCATTAAAAGATGGTTATATCAAAACAGTGATGAGGTAAGATCGAAAGAATGAAAACCAAGATGACATAGCTAGTAAGGTACCGACTTTAGAAGTCACGAAGAGGTTCATACCTCATCGTGCATAACCAACTCCCAAACCTAAATGGTGAATCTTTGTACTACGTAAACCACAAGATCAATGTTTTGAGTTTTGTAACTCAAAACATAGGTTTTAATAGGCATCCGATCATGCCTTACCCAAAATGATCAGTGGCAACTCCATGTGTTGGCCATTTTGTGATGGCCATTCAAGACCAATAAGATGAGCAGTTTATTTTATAGTCCCCTTTGCCACATCATAATTCGAGAATCTGTATATTGTCATTCTCATCACATCCCAAAAGAATAGTCTCGGTCAAGAAGATATTTCCAAATCAGAAAAATATTTTAAGTCGTACGCAGCCATAGATATGCAAGGATCCACCATGGGGTATATTGCGATAGTTTGGCAACTCCACTGGGGATAGTATAGAGAGTTAGGCCAATAACTAGCCAAGTCTTGCAAGGTTCCCATTTCTTTTGATCTTCGGTCATTATTTAACTATGACCCTTTTTCTTCATTTTGTCAACTAATCTTTTGTTTGGAATGATTGTTAGGATTGTCTTAGTTTTGAATAATCATCAGTTTAATAAAAATGGTAATACGAAAGTAAACAAAAAGGTTTAATTATTTCCCTGTCACACACCACGCATTTACATGTGCATTAGTGTCTCACCAAACTCCATGGTGTTGTTATAACCCTATCATTAGGAGGAAGTGGGCTATCTGCCTTCGTGAGTAACCTTCCGCATAGGGATGGCAATAACTTCCTAGATATAAATTACCTATGTCTCTCATGAGTAGCACTCCATATTTGTATAAGGAAATACATCTAAAGTCGAGATGGGGACATCTTAAAGCCTCACTATGTCTTAGAAATGCACGAAGAGGTTAAGATCAGTTTTCGTCAGAATAATTATCGAGAATTAAAGTACATTTGGGATAGTTGGGATAACAATGAGAAAGAAGCCTTTACTGAAAAGTATAGGGATATAGCTCTCTTAATTCAAGTTTAGTTGGATGATGGCTTGTTGCAAGCAGCGACACAGTTTTGGAATCTGGCCTATTGATGTTTTACTTTCAACCAACAAGATTTGGTCACTATCTATGATAAGTATATAGCTCTACTTAACATAGAAAGGGCTAAGTCAAACCGGATTTACTACAAAGCATTAATGCCTCCTTCGTTCAAGAAATGGTTGAGGCAAATTCTTCGAGCCACAAAAGCATGGGTTAATAGTCATGTCAAGTAAAAGGGAGTAGTGAATGCATTTCTTGGGCTAGCTTAGAAGTGGGCATGGTAAATCTTTCTAATGAAAAGAAAGCTCAAGATGTCTACGCTCTAGCAATTTATAGGCTCATTATATTCCCAAAGACTTTAGGTTACATAGAAGCAACAGTCACAGATTTCTTTTCTAGCCTATGTTGCAACATCAACCCTATTTCCACCATCATCTCTGAAACCATCTGCGTCCTCAGCTTTTGTAAAAGAACGGGAGTAGAAAGGTTTATCGAGTGTGCCTTATTGCTCCAAACATGGCTCCTAGGTCATCTTTATGTTAGGAAAGGGAGAGTCAGGCAAAATTTCTTCTTCAAGATCAATCCTCTTTCCACATCACTAGAGGAAGAATATCATCAAGAAAAGATAGAAAAGCACTGGGTTAAGGAATTATGAAACGTCAAAAAGGAAAAAATCACGTGGAGAGCCCCTTGGGTGTTCCTTCAGTCGATTATGTACAAATATAGAGACTACACTTATGTACCATTCTTAGGATTATAGGGAAATACCAGTTACGCTCCTTTATTGGTATTGCATCAGTTTCAGTGCCAGCAATTCATTCTGTTCTTTAAAGAGTTGGGACATTAGGATTTTGAATACGAAGAGCCCAATTAAAAAGTAAAAGTCTAGTTAGCTTTCCAAGCCTAGAAGAAGGTCTATTATATGGAAAGATACTGGAGAGGAAGCCCCATCATGCCTGGGTAAAAAGAATGGAGACTTTATTGTATCAATGATCCATTACCACCACCCAACTCTAGAATACTACAAATCCCAATAGAGGAGCCACCTTTTGAGATCAAGCTACTTAGGAAGAAGTTCGAGCGAGAAAAGGCATCCTTTGCCATGAAAATCTCTTGACTTAAGAAGGAAAAGGGCTAGCTAGAGATGGATATCTATCTTAGGAACAGTGAAATGGATCAAATCATTAAAGAAAGGGATCATTTCAAAGATAACCTCAAAAGCCTAACCAAGGATTATGTGATGCTTTAAAAAGCTAACAAGTCCAAACTTATTGGTAAGATATTAGTCAAATGGGAAGTGAAAGTTGCCATTCTCAACTATAAGCTGAATTAGCAAAAGGAGGAAGTCAAAAGCAGCAAAAAAGTTCATGAGCGCACATGCTCTTGCTTCCACCTACCAACGAAGGAATCAAAGGCTCGATGCCCAAATTTGAAATGCAAGAACCACTAGGGTTGAAAATGAAGCCCTTATTCAAAGAATCCAAGAGTTACAATAGTCCCTGTAGGTTGATCAAGTTCATATCAATGAACTAACAAAGGCTTCCGAGCAATGCGAGTTAGAGTGGCAAGCGACAATCGACCAAACACATCTAAACTACCAAAAACAATATCAATACTTCACTAAAGAAGTTCAGATAGCTTAACAAAAGATGGATGACATGATTGAAGTAGCTCGGTCTATAAAGCGAGATATCGTACCTGTTGGAGATCGTGAGCAATAACTTTTAGGTTTTCTTGATCATGTGATTACATAATGTAATCATGTTAGATACTTTCATATATAATAATCTCATAAAAGAAAAACCTTTTTATGACTCTATAAATGATGTTATTGACAAAGTTGTTCCAAGAATCAATTGTCTTCAATGCATATACACATTTAGTTTCACTATTTTTCATTACACTTGCATTAGTCACTCATTATCTTAACTCATCATTGCATCATAAATACTCATCAATAAATACATTTTTAAATAAAAGTCTAACACAGGAATTGGGCCATAAAAGTGCAAGGGATTCCAAGATCAATCAAGAATATGGAACCTTACATCATGCACCTTTACAACACATGACGTTATAAGCAAATCATGGAGAGTGATCATGAAGCTCATATTGAACGACTTGAGCTAATGGTTAAAGAATCACAAGACTAGATTCTTCATCAGCAAATGCAACACAAAATCAAATCACAAAACTTATGGAACTAATGATTGACTCTATGAAAGAAAAAAGGCAAACCAGCATTACTGAAATGAGGAATGATCCTTCCAACACTAAAAGTCCCCCTGCGAATAATCTAAAACTTGCTAAGGGGAAACTAGATAAGAACAATGGCATGCTCCTACACCTGCTGCTTAGGCTCTGCCAGTTACCTACTTAAATCCCATTGCGACAGGTCAATTCATTCTTTATACTTAAGGGGTGAATGTAGGAGTCTCGTCGGTGATCCAATAGCCTTTGACCATGAAGAACTAGAGAAAATAGAAGGTCAAAAGTCCACCATGACTACGAAAGAAATGAATAATTTTCAACTACTGGAAAAATACCTCCAAGCTATTGAGGGAAATGACAGTTTTGGAGCTCTTAACACGCAATCACTATCTTTAGTGTCCAACTTTGTCATTCCTCTAAAGTTCAAAATCCTAAAGTTTGAGAAGTTTAATGGAACCACTAACCTTTCCGTCTATGTTCGAATGTACCTATGAAAGATGGCCTAGTATGAGAAAGATAAGAAGCTCCTCATCCATTGCTTCTAGCATAGCCTCACTAGGGCAGTAGCTAAGTGGTATATCGAGCTAGCCAATGTCAAAGTCCAATCATGGGCCAACTTGGCTAAGGGCTTTCTAAATCAATGCCAGCACATGTCAGATTAGGTGCCAGATCAACTTTTGCTGATGAATTTTAAGATGAGATCCACTAAAAGTTTTAGATAATACACTCAAACATGAAGAGAAGAAGCAGCCTTAGTCCAACCTCCCTTTATAGAAAAAAAGATGACAGTCACTTTCATTGACAGTTTACGTGCTCCTTATTATGAAAAGCTCATAGGAAATGCCACCAAGAAATTCACAAACTTAGTGGTCTCTGAAGAAATGATCGATGCCACCATTAAGAGTGGTAGAATATCTATCGAGGAAATAATTGGATCAAGCAAGAAGCCCACTGTGCATAAAAAGAAAGAAAGAGAGGCCAATGCCATAAGTTATGCTTGCTTATCTCAGCCAAAATGGCATCAAATACCTGACTCTTACACCAAAGCATAATGTATTCTAGCCTTATCACCATACCCCCTCAACCAATTAATGTTATAGCCTACAAATCTTTTCCAATACCATCCAACCCACCATAAAGCTACCATCGACAAGTTCACTAAGTACCAATCGAGCAACCAATAATGCACTTGGCAATCAAGGTACAAGTCAACAAAGACAACATTTTGATCCCATCCTTATGACCTATAAAAAGCTATACCAGACCTTACTCCAAAATCATTTAGTGGCCCCAATCTATGTCCTAAAAAAAAGCCACCACACCGACAATGGTACAACCCTAATACCCACTATGAATACCATTACCGGGTAGCAAGGCATGACGTTAATAAGTATATATCTTTCATACAAAATGTGCAACATCTAATTAACTCTAAAGTCTTGTAGCTCGAGATAAACCAGGGACCAAATGTTACCGCCAATCCTTTACCAAACCACACTGAGTCAACTACAAACATGATTAACATTAAGAACAAATATGAAGTCAAGGCAAGCATAGAGGATGTAAGGATGCCAATGTTCTTGATCTAGCAGGCATTGATTTAGGTTGAATTGCTAAACGTAACCAAAAAATTAGAAAACAATCTTGACAACTTCTGTGACTTCCATACAGTTGTAGGCCATACACTACAAACATGTAGGGAGTTTAGGTCTATGGTTCAAAGAATGATGAATGAAGGCCATATAGAATTCTATCATGAAATGACACCTACTATCGAATCTATCAACATAACAAAAGGTGAAACAATGTAGCCACCTTACGAGAAAAACTAACACCTTATTTTTTTGGCAAGTCAAGTCCTGAGGCTAGTTTTTGATACCTAGACCAATGCCAGTTGTAGAAGAACCTAAACCATTCTCGTATAAGAGCAACAAAGCTATCCCATGGAAATACGAGAATCAGGTAGTGATGATTGGAGAACTAACTCCCTCAACTACTATAATGGAACTGTTAGGAGTTAGTCACTTAATCCATAGCGGTGGGTGTTATGCTCCTCCTACTCAAGAAAAATAAAAGGTTAATGCACCTCCAAGCACTAGTACCACTTAGGCCCAAGCAAAGAATTTTGAGCTTGAGAAAGTCAAGGAAGTAGTAAGTGAAAGAGAAGGCATGAAGTTTCTCAAGTTCATCAAGCACAGTGAATGCTGCATTACAGACTAGTTAAGTAAACAACCTGCAAAAATTTATGTGCTATCTCTGCTTATTAATTTACAGGCTCATCAAAATGCATTACTGAAGATGTTAAACAAAGCATATGTGCCACCGGATGTCTCCATGAACAAATTGGATCAACTAGTGAACAACATCATGGCTGATAATTATATCTCCTTCACTGATGATGAGATCCCCCTCGGAGGCAGGGGCGTTATAAAGCTCTACATATCACTACCTATTGCAAGGGACATATTTTGACCAAAGTACTCATAGATAATAAGTTAGCCCTTAATGTCATGCCTATGACTATATTAAGCAAACTCCATGTCGATTAGTCTAACATCAAAAGTAGCCACACCATAGTCCAAGCTTTTGATGGAACATGTCACGGATAATTGAAAATATCACAATCCAGCTCCAGATAGGCCTATGTATCTATGAAGTAGACTTTCAAGTTATGGATATTAATTCTACTTATAACTGCTTATTAGGAAGCCCATGGATACACTCCGCCAGAGCCGTCCCATCCTTTCTCCATCAGAAGCTTAAAATTTATGATAGATAATAAAGTAGTCACCATTGTAGCTGAAGAAGAAATGATCGCCACTACTTTCACTGAGGATATCTATGTGGAGCCTAATAAAGATGCACCAGAGTCATCCTTCCAATCCTTCGAGTTTATTCATGCATTATAGGAGAAAGATTACCAATAGTTGAACCTTATCTATCAAAGAGTACTTATTTAGATTTAAAAATGACTGTTGGCAAAGGTTCTCGTGTTGGAAAAGGGCTTGGCAAGAATCTGTAAGGGATGGCCCGAGCCTATAGGTCACTACTCAATCCAATAAAAAAGGCTTAGGATTCAAGGTCAATGCACACTCACGAAAGTAGCAAAAAAAGAGGATCTGCAATTAGGAGATGACACGATCACTGGGTCAAGAAGAGGAATCAAAGCCAGCAATGTTCTTGTCTCTCCATAAGAAAATTCTTTTGAGAGGATGAATCGATCCAAGCTAACTAGAAGAGAAAAAGGCTAAAGATATCTTGTTCATCTTAAACAGAGCACTTAACAACCTTTATCTCCAAGATACTGAGCCATAAAATACATGTCCATCCATTAAAACCTGATTTTGATGACAGGGTCATGACAGAAGCCCCTGCACTTTTCCTGTCCCTTTCATGTAACATCAAGAAATGAAAGCCTACCTGCCCTCGTCCAAAGGCAAATAGGTGTCCTATGTAAGGGGCATTTTTTATCAAACATTATTAATGAAATGACTTTTGCATATATCATTCCATGTTGTGTATCACTTTTCAACCTTTTTGCCTTCATTACTCCTTTATCTTCATTTTATCCAAATCCCTAGGTTGCGTGTGTGCCTTTTGCAATGTTTATTTCTTTACCCTTTCAGGTGTCCTGACGACAGTGATATGGATGTGTCTAATGGGTTGCTAAAGATCAATTTCAAACAGCTAATTTGCACTAGTAAAGTTAATCCTAAAGAGGATTTCAAAGAGAGCTTCGTACCACCAGACCTCTAACGATTAGTTGAGCAAGAAGAGAAGTAGATCATGCCCCATAAAGACCCAACGAAAGTAATAAATCTGGGTACTCTAGAGGATCGAAAGAAAGTTAAAATCAAAATCTTAATAAAGTCAACGACTAGGACCAAGTTGATAGAATTACTCCAAGAATATCGGGATGTATTCACTTGGTCATATTAAGACATGCTAGGATTAGACACTGATATAGTGGTCCACACTCTTCCTATCAAGCCTGGATGCAAATCTATCTAGCAAAAGTTAAGCTAGATGAAGCCACAAATGCTTTTCAAAATTAAAGAGGAAGTCAAGAAGCAATTTGATACACAGTTTATTAGAGTAGTCAAATATCCATAATGGGTTGCCAATATAGTCCCAGTCCCAAAGAGAGATGGCAAAGTATAAATATGTGTTGGTTATCAGGATCTGAATTGAGATAGTTCTAAAGATAACTTCCCATTACCCTATATTGACATTTTAATAGATAACACAGCCAAGAATTCTTTGTTGTCCTTCATGGATGAATTCTCAAGCTATAACCAGATCAAGATGGCGCTCGAAGACATGGAGAAAACAACTTTTATAACCATGTAGAGGATATTTTGCTATAATGTCATGCCCTTTGAACTTAAAAATGTTGAGGTAACCTATCAATGGCCATGGTAGCCTTATTCCATGACATGATGCACAAAGAAATTAAGGTCTACATTGACAACATGATGGCCAAGTCAATGAAAGAGGATAAGCATGTTATAGACCTTTAGAAACTTTTTGAACGGCTATGAAAGTTCAACTCAAATAAATTCCTATCAAGTGTACCTTTGAAGTCACTTTAGGGAAGCTTTTAGGCTTTATAAGCAGCGAAAAAGGGATTGAAGTTGACCCAGACAAAGTCAAAGCCATTCAAGATATGCCACCACCTCAAACCTAAAAGGAAGTGAGAAGCTTCTTAAGGAGACGGAACTATATTGCTAGATTCATATCCTAGCTCACTAACAAATGCAGCCTATCTTTTAGCTCTTTTGCAAGCAAAATCTGAGAGATTGGAATGAGGCATGTCAAGAAGCCTTTGATAAAGTCAAACATTATCTGTTAAGCCTGCCAGTATTGGCACTACTGGTGCCTAGTTGACTTTTAATCGTTTACTTGGCAGTCTTTGACAAGTCTATGGGTTATGTATTAGGGTAGCATGATGAGTTAAAAAAGAAGGAATAAGAAATCTACTACTTAAGCAAAAGGTTCACAGAATATGAGTGCAACTACTTAGCAGTCAAGAAGTTATGCTGTGCTTTAGTATGGATAGCTAAGAGACGTAGGCAGTACATGCTATATCACACCATATGGTTGATTGCAAGGCTTGATCCTATCAAGTATCTATGCAAAGCCTCTGCACTATTAGGAAAGCTAGCTAGATGGCAAGTTCTGCTTTCAGAAAATGACATTACCTATGTTAATCAAAAAGCCAATAAGGGCAGTGTGATAGCTAACTTTTTGGCAAGTCGAGCAGCAGATAACTATGAACCCTTAAATTTTAACTTTTCAGATTAAGATCTAATGCACATTTCTGAAGACGAAGATGCCTCCAACCAAGATTAATCCTGGAAGATGTATTTTAATGGAGCAACAAATGCTCTAGGCATGGAATTAGGGCAATATTGATGTCACCTAATAGGAGTCATTATCTGTTCACAGCAAGGTAAAATTTTGACTGCACGAATAATATCACAGAATATGAAGCTTATGTCATAGGGCTTCAAGCAGCCATTGAGAGGAATGTCAAGATATACATGTGTTCGGTGATTCAGCCCTACTCATCTACCAATTGAAAGGAGAATGGCAAACTCGTGATACCAACCTGATGCAGTATGGGAAGCTGATAGCAAAGCTTAAGAAAGAATTTGATGATATTACTTTTTGACACTTACCTCGAGAAGAGAACCAAATAGCTTATGCTTTGGCTACCTTGTCATCCATGTTTAAAGTCAACCAAGAGTCGAACATTGCTCCTATCCAGATGAGCATCTACACAACTCTGGTTCATTATCATTGTGTCAAAAAAGAGAAGGATGGCCTACCGTGGTACTATGACATCCTTTGTTACATCAAGGATCAACAATATCCTAAACATGCAACCAAGACTGATAAAAGGATTATCAAAAGGCTAACTATGAAATTTGTTCTCAATGGAGGAATCTTATACAAAAAGAGTCACGATCAAGTATTGCTCAGATACATTGACACTTCTAAAGCCAAAAAGATCCTAAAAGAAATTTATGAAAGGATCTATGGCACGCATGCTAATAGATATCGGATGGCCAAGCAAATCATGAGAGCAGGTTATTACTAGTTGAACCTCGAGAGAGACTGCATCAATTACGCCCAAAATGCGATAAATGTCAAATTTATGCAGACAAGATCGATATCCATCTGATGCCACTTCACGTCATGATGGCCCTATGGCCTTTCTCCATGTGGGGCATGGATGTGATTGAGCCAATAACCTCTAAAGCTTCCAATGGGCATCGTTTTATCTTGGTAGCTATCAACTATTTCACCAAATGGGTGGAGGCTACCTCGTATGCTAATGTCACTAGATCAACTATCTATAAGTTTGTTAAGCGAGACATCATCTGTAGATATGGCCTCCTAAACCATATCATCATAGACAATGCAAGCCACTTAACAATAAAATAATGCAAGCGGTCTCTTCACATTTCAAGATCTAGCATCATAATTTTGTCCCTTATGGCCCAAGGATGAATGGGGCAGTTGAGGCAGACAACAAAAACATTAAAATAATAGTTGAAAAAATGGTTGAGACTTATAAAGATTGGCATGAAAAGTTATTCCTTGCACTTTATGCCTATCGAATCTTAGTTCACACTTCTATTGATGCTACCCTATTTTCTTTTGTCTATGTGATGGAAGCGGTATTACCTATTGAAGTCAAGATCCTTTCTTTTAGAGTTTTAATGGAAATTAAACTTGAAGAAGTTGAATGGGTCAAGAACAGATACGACCAGCTCAACCTCATCGAGGAAAAACGTATGAAAGCCATCTACTATGGTTAAATATATCAAAGATGCATGATCCGAGCCTATGACAAAAAGATGTGCCCACGATAATTTTACCCAGGTAAATTGGTATTGAAGAAGATCCTCCCAATTCACAAAGATGCACGGGCCAAGTAGATGCCTAATTGGGAAGGACCATATGTTATGAAGTAAGCGTTATCCAGAGAGACCTTAATCTTGTCAAAAATAGACGGCAATGCCTTGCCTAACCCAGTCAACTTAGATTTCATCAAGAAATATTACACATAGAGGGCAAAAACCTAAAAAAACATCCTTAAAAAAAAGAGAAAACAAAAAAAAAGAAACAACCAAAAAAATAAAAAAATAGGAAAACAAAAAAGGGTTTAGATAAAAATTTGAAAAAGGCATTTGGGCAATTAACTCGATTACAGCTGAAAACTCGCAAAGGCAACTTGAAAAGATCAATTTTGATGGGGAATAGACTAAGATCACTTATAGAAGAAAGCAAAAAAATCCTAAGGATCTTTCGAAGATCAGCTTAGACTAGTCACATTCATTATTTGAGGAAAATCTTGGAAAGCACCTAAAGAACATCCATGTCATGATCATCAGAGGCATCTTTTGCCCAAAAGATCATCTTTCTAGCCACCCTATCATTTGTTTGTCAAAAGAATACCAAGTTATATCTCTTTGTTATCATGAATAAATATTACCTTATTTCTTTTAACCCTTGTACAATTCCTATTGCAGTTGTCATTTAGTTGATAATGTTTGATAATCAACTAAAATATGCATTAAGACATCTCAATATTACATTAAAAGAAAGAGAAAAACATAAGGAACTTTACTCACGCCTTGATCGTCAAGATCATGTACTTTTTACGTCCAAACACCCACTCGGCATGATCATACACTAAACCATTTCTTGCTTTCATGAGCCATATCTCAAGAAAAAAAAACATTTTAAGCTAACCAAAAATAGGCCCATGCATTCTATTCGAATCCTATCAGAACTAGAGACATCAACCTAATCAGTTAAATAGTCTTCAAGTTGTTGACAATGCCTTCTAATTGTTAGAAAAATGATTGAACCTCTCGAATCAGGAAATGCAATAATCTAAATTCTTAAAAATAGAATTTTTTTGTCATATCCCCAATAGAGCTGAGACAACCTACAATCCCCAGCAGGATTAGGAAAATTCCTGTCCATAGTTACAAAAAAAGATGAATCACCATCCCTACAAGAGTTTAAATAACATACAAAAATAACTATGACTATCACCCATATTAGACTTCACATCATGCAATCATGATAGCATTCTGCATCATGCATTATTCACATTACCACCACACATCATGATTTTTGCAATGTTACTTTAGGCCAGGTTCATAAACCTCTAAGGAGTCCCTAGTAAGAACTCTAAGCTTCATAAATCAAGCATTATTCATAAGGTGCCTACTAAGAAACCCTCTTAAGCCCACAAGTTAATGGCACCCTTTTAAAAGCCCACGAGTTAGTGGCATCTTTTCAAAGCCCACGAGCCACTGGCACCTTTTTAAAGCCCACAAGTCAATGGCATTTTTCAAAGCCCACAAGTCGTGGCACCCTTTTCAAAGACCATAAGTCAGTGGCACCCTTTTTAAAGCCCATAAGTTAGTGGCACCCTTTCTAAAGTGCACAAGTCAGTGGCACCTCTTCAAAGCCTACAAGTCAGTGGCACCCTTTTCAAAGCCTACAAGCTAGTGGCATCTTTTCAAAGCCTACAAGTTAGTGGCACCCTTTTCATAGCCCATAAGTCAGTGACACCCTCTTCAAAGCCTACAAGTTAGTGGCACTATTTCATAGCCCACAAGTCAGTGACACCTTTTCAAAGCCCACTAGTCAGTGGTACCTTTTTAAAGCCCACAAACCAATAGCACATTTTCAAAGCCCATAAGTCAATGGCACCGTTTTCAAAGCCCATAAGTCAGTGGCACCTTTTCAAAGCCGATAAGTCAGTGGCACCACTTCAAACCTGACATAAACCGATGGCACCCAAGTCTGAGTCAAAGCCTACACAAAATAGTGGCACCCAAGTTTAGTTCAAGCTCACATAAGCTAGCGACACCCATATCAAAATTCCACATTACTTTGCACCTACCTAAGGTGGTCAAACCTTAGAAAACCTAGCACCCTAGTAGGGAGGCAAATGCTACAAAATTCACTTAAACCTCTATTAGGATCACTGCTAATACACTACATTTATCACATCAAAGTTAGCTACATTTTTTTTTTACAGGTGTTCCAGGAAGTGTCATTCCCCCTTAGACAAAATAGTGTCTATTTGTCTTTCCCCTGTTCCTGATTCTCAGCAACATTCAAAGAGGGGCAACTGTAGACACCTTAGTTTGTCCAGGCTAATTTTTAAAAACTTAATTTTAATTCATTTTTTTGCATAAAAAAAGATCAAAACCCATATCAGATTATGAATTTAGACTTTTTAATTAATCAAAACATTTTTTTTAAGTCTATATTAGATTAAAAGGGTCAATGTCACATGATCACCCTACTCCTCTCTAGTTTGTTGACCTACATCACTATCAGCCACCCTATTTGCTAGAAAATCATTTTAGCATTTAAACCAGCCACGCTATGTCCATCAGATTGGCAGCAAGTTCCTCTTTACAGCCACTCTATAGCCACCAAGCTGACATGACTTTGTCCCCCTTAAGAAATGACCAAAAACACCTCTAAATTGGCTCTAAAATGCCGGTATAAATGACTACTTATATCTTAGCTAAAAAAGGTTAGATTCTAGCTTATTTTCAGATTTCAGAACACATTCCTGCACCAAAAAAACTAGAATCTCGTAGCTCTTCACTTACTATCCAAAAATAGCCTAAAAACACTCATTCCTAACCATTACACATTCTAAAAATCACCATTATCCATATCAAAACCAAAACCTCATTGTTTCTCTTTTTTCTTGCTCATTAACAACAAAGAAAAGAGGAAAATTCAAGCCATCTCTACTACTCTAACTATTTGGCCAAAATTGAAGTTTTCTTGGTATAACTTCTTACTTTATCACTTTCATTTTTTGTTTTCCAGGATCTTCATCATTTTAATAAGCTTTCAATATTTCCATCACCCTCTTAGGATTCTTATGCATTATTGTGGCCTTTGGTGGTAGTTTAGGATTTGGATGCCTTAATGCCCCTTTGATGTGCAAAATGCCTCATTTCATCGTCATTATTTTGATAGCTCTTGCTTATACATTTTATGCCATATCTATGCATCTTGTTTTGATTAATCCATATATGAATCATTAGTCTAATATATTTCAAGCATATTTATACGTTAGCTTGCATTTTGTAATGAATCATGTCATTTTCAGCTTCTATAACATTTTCTTATCAAAGTGCATAACACTTTCTTTGTCTAAGCCATTGGTAAAGTTAACATCCCCATTCATGTTTTGTGCCATCCCCTTATATGTTCATTGTCTTCTCCTTGTTTAAATGCATGTTTGATGGCTATCAAAAACTAATTTTCAAAACCTCCCTAAGCTAAGCATGTTAACCATAACCAATGAGGATTAGCATGAACTTAGCATTTTCCTTAAATTTAAATAAATATCTTAGGAAAAATTAAGTTTTTCAAATTTTGAATCCTAGTTAAACAGGCTCAAATCTTCTGATTTTGCAACAAAAATGGCCTTACACTTGTTCCCAAAATGTTTGTGCCTTGTTTTTACGTCAAACCCTTGAGTGGTATGATCGACAGGCTATTTCATTATCTTAAAATACTTTGAGGCTATGCAAATGAGTTCGTGATGCTCATGCCATTCTTTCCCTTTAGTGATAGATGTTCGAATGTCGATGACTCGAGTTTGGACTCGTAAACATAAAAAAATAAGAAATGTCCTTTACTTTACTTTGTCCCTTGTTGGTAGTAGCACTATTACAAATTAAAAAATCGCTTCAAAATCTTAAACTATTTTTCATGACTTTTATAATATTTTTCTTTGAACGTGTGTCAAAATACCTTTAAAACAAGGTCTTGTTCATCCCCGGATCAGTCCAGATGAAAGAGTTATGATTTTTCAAACATAGGCTATCTAGAATCCCCAAAGTGAACAAAGTGCATTCTGGTTGGGCCCGTTAAGCCCACCAAATAGTTTTTCCAAATCCATCCAGCATTTTTCCTAAAATACTCATGACATTCCCTTTCTAAAAATGTATTATTTGTAATTATTTGATACAAAATGAGTCTGAAATGATTTTTCAAATTTTGACACACCTTGTCCCTTATATGCTCTACCAGCAGTGAAATTAATCTGAACTTGAAAGTTTATTCCCTCAAAAAGTGACTTTTTGGGATATTGGGAACATTTTTAGGTTGACCCTTATTGAGTTACCTTTCTAATGGTATCTCGTTCACCCTCTAAAGCCTTCAAACCAATTTAGAATAAATTTGAGAAGTAGGATAGTGCGATGCAATCCCCTATTTTTGGTTATGGTTAAAATTGAGTTATTTTCTCGAATTTTGTCTTGAGACATTTGAATGTCTTTGTATCACCCTGATTAGACTCGAGAACATGCTTTGACCTCCCATCGGCTCGTATCAAGGCATGAACATATTTTAGTCTTTACCATCCTCATTCATAATAATTTCTTTTGCCAAAAGTTTTTGAAATGCTCACACATTTCTTAAATCATAAAGTTTTGTCAACTTAAGTTTTTTAACTCGACTTCTCTAAAGAGTGATAGATGTGTCACTTTTGGGAATAATCTAACCTCAACCTTTTAAAAGGATACCCTAACCCTATTTTTTGTAGTTATCGAGATTAAAAAATCTTCCTTTGTCAAAATGATTTGTTATCCATGAGGATACTCCAAACCTGACCTTCTGCGGGGATACTCCAACCCCACTTTTCAAAATTGTCAAGATTTAAAAATCCTCTTTTGTCAAAATTATTTGTCATCCATGAGGATACTCCAACCCACCTCTTCGAAGGGATACTCCAACCTTGTCTTTCAACTATAATTAATTTTTTCCACCTTCCCGAACTTCCATGAATATGGCAAACAAATCTCGTTCAATCAAGAAACCCAGATGCATCTTAAAATTTTTTTATTCAGTTATTCCTAAATAATTGATGCCAATTACGAGATAAATTCAATAGTCCATTCCTTTTCTTTGTCATTGTATTGAATGATCTATGTTATGTTACTTCATTTGCCTTAATAACGTGATTTCTTTATGATGATTAATTGCATTCATGTTTTCAAATATTTGAGCCTCTAATTTGTTGACAATGCCTTCCAATTGTCAGGGAAATGATTGAGCCTCCCGAATCAAGAAATGCAATAATCCAAATTCTTAAGAATAGATTTTTTGTTGTATCCCCAATGTAGCTGGAACAAGCTACAATCCCCAGTCGTATGAGAGTTTGAATGATGTGCAAGAAAAAACTATAGCTATTTCCCATATTAGACTTTACATCATGCAATCATGATAGCATTCCACATCATGCATTCACATTAGCATCGCACATCATGATTTTTGCAATGTTACTTCAAGCTAGGTTCACTAAACCTCTAAGGATTCCCTGGTAAGAACTTTAAGCTTCGTGAACTAAGCATTATTCAGTAGGCACCTATCAAGAAACCTTCTTAAGCCCACACGAGCTAGTGGCAACAAACTTGTATGCAAACAACTAGATGTCAATCACACCCTTCTAAAGCCCACAAGTCAATGGCACCCTTTTCAAAGTCGATAACTCAGTGGCACTCTCTTCAAAGCCTACAAGTCAGTGGCACCATTTTCAAAGTCCACAGGTTAGTGGCACCTTTTTGAAAGCCCATAAGTCAGTGGCATCCTTTCAAAGCCCATAAATCAGTGGCATTCTCTTCAAAGCCCACAAATTAGTGGCACCATCTTCAAAATGCACAAGTCAGTGGCATCTTTCTAATAGCCCACAAGTCAGTGGCACTTCTTTAAAGCCCATAAGTTAGTGGCACCTTTTTCAAAACCCATAGTTAGCTCACACAAGCTGCAAAAATTGAGTCAAAGCTTGCACAAGCTAGCGGCACTCAAGTCAAAGCTGACATAAGTTAGTGGTGCCTGAGTCAAAGCCTACACAATTTGGTGGCACCTACTCAGAGTTAAAGCTCGCACAAGCCGATGGCACTTAGTCTGAGTCAAAGCTTGCACAAGCTGGTGGGGCACCAAATCTGAGTTAAAGTCCACACAAGCTGTGGCACCTGAGTCAAAGCCTGCATGAGCTAGTGGCACCCCAGTTTAAGTCAAAGTCTATACAAGTTGGCAGCACCTACATAAAAAATCCACGATACTCTACACCTACCTAAAAGGGTCAAACCTTAGAAAACCTAACACCTTAGTGTTCTAGGTAGCATCATTCCACCTCGAACAAAATAGTGTTTATTTATCTTTACTCTATTCTTATTCTCAGCAACAGTCAAATAGGGGTAGTTGTAGACACCTTATTTTGTTCAGGCTAATTTTTAACAATTTAGAGCACAAATGTGAGAGGGGGCGATGATCGTTATTGCTCGGTTAAAAAGTATTTTAAAGAGGTCAAGAAGGCCTATGGATCATATCAAAGGTATATCCAAAGGTGTAGCATCAAAGGACATAGTTCAAGGTATCCGAAGATAAAAGATATGAAAAAATTCATAATTTTGCTTGAATGTATCATGTATCAACACAATGCTCCAATAATCCAAAAATTTGAAATGTCCTCATTTGTATCAATACAATATGTATATGTATCGATATAGAAGCTCATGTATCGATGCTAGGCCAGGCTAAGACAAAAACATGCATTTTGTAAAGAAATGTATCAATACATATCAACATGTATCAATACAATGGTTCATAGTATCAATAAAATTGTTCATAGTATTAATATAATGATTACTGTATCGATACAATATTCATCTTATCTATACACTCAAGGTTTTTGGACCAAATGTATCGATACATTCTGTAATGTATCGATACATACAGGCAATTTCCCACAATCCAAGTATTTTTGACTTATCCACCATTGATCAAAAATTTAATTTTAATTTTAATTTTTTTATTAGAAAAGATCAAAACACATATCAGATTATGAATTTGGACTTTTGAATTAATTAAAATATTTTTTGAAGTTTAAATTAGATCAAAAAGGTCAATATGACATGATAACCTTACTCTTCCCTAGTTTGATGACCAAGATCACCATCAGCCACCCTATTTGCTGGAAAATCATTTTAGCATTTAAACCAGCCACCCTCTGTCCATCATATTGGTAGCAAGTTGCTCCCTACAACCACTCTATAGCCACTAAGTTGACATCGCTTTCTCCCCCTTGAGAAATGACCAAAAACACCTCCAAATTGGCTCTAAAATGCTGGTATAAATAGACTACTTATATCTCAGCTGAGGGACTTTAGATTCTAGCTCATTTTCAGCTTCCAAAACATATTCACACATCAAGAAAACCAAAATCCCATAGTTCTTCACTCAATACCCAAAAACAGCCCCAAAGCACCCACTCCTGACCATTACACATTTTAAAAATCACCCTCATCCATATTAGAACCAAAACCCCGTTATTTCTCTCTTTTTCTTGCTTATTAACAACAAGAAAAAGAGGAAAATTCAAGCCATCTCTACTGGTCCAACCATTTGGCCAAAAATTAAAGTTTTGTTGGTATAACTTCTTATTTTATCACTTGCATTTTCTATTTTTTAGCATCTTCATCATTTTAGTGACTCTTCTTGTTTCCATCACCTTTTCAGGATTCTCATACATTATTTATGGCCTTTGGTTGTGATAGTTTAGGATTTGGATGCCTTAATGCCCTTTTGATGTGCAAAATGCCTCATTTCATCCTTATTATTTTGATAGCTCTTGCTTATGCATTTTATGCCATATCCATGCATCTTGTTATCCTTAATCCATGTATGAATCATTAGCCTAACATATTTCAAACACATTTATGCAATTGGTTGCATGAATCATTATCATTTTCAGCATCCATAACATTTTCTTTTGATAAAGCATAACACTTTCTTTGTCTAGACCATTGGTAAAGTTAGCATCCCTATTCAACTAATATGCCATCCCCTTGTATGTTTGTTGTCTTCCCCTTGTCAAAATGCATGTCTGATGGCTGTTAAAAAACTAATTTTTAAAACCTCCCTAAGCCAAGCATGTGAACCTCAACCGATGTGGATTATCATGTACTTAGCATTTTCCTTAAAGTTAGCAAAAAAAATATTAGGGAAAATTAGTTTTCCAGCTCTAGAATCTTCATTAAACGAGCTTAAAACTTTTGATTTTTTAATGAAACTGGCCTTGCATTTGTTCCCTAAATGTTTGTGCATTGTTTTTTAAGTCTAAAGCATAAGTAGTATAATTAACGAGCTGTTTCATCGTCCCAAACTACTCTAAGGTTGTGCAAATAAGTTCATGACACTCATGCCACTCTTTCCCTTCAGTCATGGACATTCGAATGCTAATGACTTGAGTGTGGACCCATAGACATAAGGAAAATAAGAAATATCCTTTGCTTTACTTTATCCCCTATTGACAATAACACTGTTACAAATTGAAAAATCATTTTAAAGTCCCAAAAACAATTTTTCATGAATTTTATAATACTTTTCTGTAAAAGTATATCAAAATATCTTTAAAACAAGGTTTTGTTCACCCCATATCTATCCAGATGAAAGAGTTATGTTTTTCAAACCTAGACTATTTGAAAAACCTAGAGTTAACAAAATGCATTCTGGATGGGCCTTTCAAACCCACTAAATGATTTTTCCAAATTTTTAAAATATTTTTTTTCCCAAAAAAGTCATGAAATTCCCTTTCTGGAAAGGTATTATTTGTAATTTTTGATATCAAATGAGTTTGAAATGATTTTTCAAATTTTGACACACCTTGTCCCTCGTATACTTTGCCAACAGTGAAATTAATCCAAACATGAAAATTTATTCCCTTAAAAAGTGATTTTTTGGGATATAGGGAATATTTTTAGATTGACCGTCGTCAAGTTACCTTTCTAACGGTATCTCGTCCACCATTTTCCTTATAATTAAAGTTCATCCATAAAATGAGACAATATCATATACTCATTATAATCTTCATTCTTTTTATTATTGGCATTACAATCATTTTCTCCATATTAGGATACAAGATATGAATGCTTTGGATTTGCAAGAAAAGCTTTTCTTTCCACCACTTTCCTTATAATTAATGTTCATCCATGGAATAAGACAAACTTGGATACTCATAATAATCTTTATTTTTTTGTTATTGGGCACTACAATCATGCTCTCCTCATTGTCATACACATTACTGATGCTTAGTTTGGCAAGAAAAGGTTTTCTTTCCACCATTTTCCTTCTAATCAAAGTTCATCCATGAAATGAGTTAAAAATGGATTCTCATAATAATCTCCATTTTTTTGATTGGGCACTACAATCATGTTCTCCATATTAGGATACATAATATTGATACTTTGGATTTGCAAGAAAAGCCTTGCTTTCCACCGTTATCCTTATAATCAATGTTCATCCATGAAATGAGTCAAACTTGGAGTCTCATAATAACCTCCATACTTTTTAGAATATTCACTACAATCATGTTCACCTCATTGGGATACATGATATTGATGCTTTGATTTGGCAAGAAAAGCTTTTCTTTCCACCAT